>CM076578.1:1005877922-1006025414 GCA_034641835.2 Pinus albicaulis | reverse complement strand
AATTAATTGTAATTTTTCTCATTGGCCTTGATGCCATCCTGTACAGCTCCATTCTTATTTTAATACCCAAGAGGTGATTTTTGAAATACTTTCATATCTAGTTTTCATATCTGGATTTCACATTTCAAGTTGACAATATAACAGATAAGTTGACAATTTTTTCAAATGCAAATCTAGATAAAAGCATGGCTGTCTTTGTCAATGATTTTTGGAATACCTCTTATCGTCTAAATTATTAAAATATGAGTTCTGATTTGTTGCATTGTTTGTCAAACCACCTTTTTTGTTGCAGTATTTGTAAAAACCAAAGTTTGATAATATAAGTTTATTAATGTCCAGCAAATGATCAAAGGAGTATGTCAATGGGAAGACCAAGGGTTAGCTCAACTGGTTTTTTTTCATGTTGTTGGGCATCTGCCTAGTTCAACCCTCCTGGTTAGGCACACTAGTCTATGACTTTAGCGAACAGGGTTACTAGGGATGCCATCCACAAACATGAGGAAGCATCTCTTGGGTTTCCCCACAAGGTTTTCCTTGGGGAAAATGTTAGGTCAATGGGATTATAAGAGTACATCACTAGCCAAAATACAATGTGGAAGTGTGGAAGTGTGGACTATAAAGATGCTAAAAATCATATCAAAACAGATTTTTAATTGTGCTAGAAGCAGAACAACAAGAGAAGATAAGAAAGTACATGACTCGGAGTGGAGATAAAGTAATTACAAGAAAAAGATAATATGTATGATATCTGAGGACCAAAGGAACTTTAGTTTGAACTAGTCATGGTATGCTAGTGCTGACAGGTGAGGACGAGCAATTAGATCAAGGGGGGTCTCCCTGCTAGAGTCCTCAATGACCGCAAAATTTTTTTTGGACTAGTGGATGATGTCCTTTGGAGTGTGTCTGGGACTGATAGGGCTCTACAGTATGATCCTTGTGGGAAGCCCAAATTTGAGCAAGCTCTCCTAACATCCAGGCATGGAAAAATTCTCCTGATGGATGGTTGGCTGTGTGGATTTGGGGGCACCCAGCTCCAAGGCCTTGTCGAGTTGTCTACTAAATTGTCTTGTTGGTAAAATGGTGTGCACGTGTGGCCTGGAACAACAACTCCATAAGGACCTTGTGAGGTAAGTGACTAGTCCACTCCTTTCCCATATGGGAAGGGGATATTGAGAAATATATGCACAGATCGACAAAATAATTGTATTAGCGCTGAGAACTCTATTATCACAGTGGTTTGTGAAGCTTTCCAATGAATGAACAAAATGTATTTCATTCTGAAAGTACCCTATAATATATTCTACTATCCTATTATCAACTATATAATTTAGTTTAACTAATTATATAAATGGATGCAAATTAATGCTTATTTAGAGTCTTGTTGATCAAAATAATAGTTTATTGCACCTATATTTTATAGTATTATAGTATTTTGGTATTAAAAATAATATCTTCTAAAATTTGGGTTTCGAAAATTGTTGATAACTTCTTGACTGAAGTGCTTGAGTCTCTCCAAGGAGATGCAATGAGTCACAAATCAATCAAAGTAAGGCAGCAAGCTTCACATTAACAAATCAGCCATATCTTCATCTTCTACTAGCTTCTTAACAACCAAGAATTCTCTGATCTTCCTGCTCCGCAGTTGCCTCTCCCCAGTGTCGATAATAGCCTCCGGCTGTAACCCAGATGCCCCTCATCATCTGTAGGCGGTAGCTCCTCGGTGACTGTCACATGCTGGCCCAGTGCCTTTTTCAGGCATGATACATGAAAGATGTTATGAATCCGGCTGCCTTGGGGCAGCTCCAACTCATACGCAACCTGCCCGATCCTGCGTATCACCCTGTATGGTCCATAAAAACGAGGCTTGAGCTTCTCCGCCCCCTTCTGCTTGAGCGAAGACTGTCGGTATGGCTGTAGCCGTAGGTAGACCAGGTCCCCTACCTCAAAGTGTCTCTCCACCCGACCCTTATCAACATACAACTTCTGTTGATTCTGTGCTGTGGCTATGTTGTCCTTGAGAGCCCGGAGGATGTCTTGGCTCTCTTGGATCCATAACTTGGCTCGCGGAGCCCTGCTAACACCAAACATCATGTCCACAAAAGATAGGGAATGATATCCATACAAAGCATAGAAAGGTGTCATACCGATGGACATATGGTGCGTTGTGTTGTAGCAGTACTCGCCCAAATGTAGCCATTTCAGCCATGCTCTCTGCTGCCCACTGACGTAGTTATGCAAGTAGCCCTCCAGCCACTTGTTAACTATCTCCGTCTGCCCGTCCGTCTGGGGATGATAACTAGTGCTCGGTGTCAACTCTGTCCCCACTAGTCGGAAGAGCTCCTGCCAGAATCCGCCCATAAAACGGCTGTCCCTGTCGCTGACAATGGTCTTGGGTAGACCATGAAATCTGAAAACCTCCCTGAAAAACAACTCTGCCACCTGTGCCGCTGTGTGATGTGCTGAAATGGCGAAAAAGTGAGCATACTTTGTCAGCCTGTCAACCACCACGAAGATGCAATCCTTGCCCTGCACTGTGGGCAACCCTGTGATGAAGTCCATCGAAATGCTCTCCCACTTCCCCTCCGGACTGGGAAGAGGCTGCAACAACCCTGCAGGATGACTCATCTCTCCCTTGTTTCGCTGGCAAACCTCGCACTCCCTGACATGCTGGAGTACGTCCTCCTTGAGGCCCTTCCATGCAAATCTCTCCTGGATGGCCCTGTACGTCTTGGTGAACCCCTGATGGCCCGCCAATGGTGAATCATGTGAAGCCTGGAGTATCTTCTTCTTGAGCTGAGATCCCTCAGTCAAGAAGATCCTGTCCCTGTAATAGATGACCTCATCGGCCACCCTGTATCTGCTATCCGCTACCTGCCCATCCAGAACCTCGCATGCAAATCTATCTTTGGAGTACTCAACCAGTAGTCGAGCCTTCCAGTCAGCATCCAAGCTCATGAGTGATAACGTGGCCGGTCTACGAGAAAGGGCATCAGCTACCACATTATTCTTTCCTTTGACATACTCTATGTCAAAGTCATAAGCCTGGATCTTGCTGATCCATTTCTGCTGTCTCTCCTGCAACTGCTTCTGCTCCAGAAAGTACCTCAGGCTGTTATGATCTGTCCTCACCCTGAATCTGCCACCCACCAGGTACTGCCGGAATTTGGCCAATGCATGCATGATGGCCAGCATCTCCTTGTCGTATATGGGATACAACCTCTCGTGCGGAAGGAGCTTCCGGCTCTCGAAAGCAATCGGATGACCCTCCTGCATCAAAACTGCACCAATCCCCTCTCCTGATGCATCGCACTCTAGGACAAAGGGCTGCGTAAAATCTGGCAATGCTAATACGGGACAACTGCTCATCACCTCCTTGAGCTTGTCAAAAGCTCACTGTGCTGTATCCGACCAACTGAATGCCCCCTTCCTCGTCAGATCCGTGAGGGGTGTAGCAAGCTGAGAGAAGCCCTTGACGAACTTCCTGTAGTAGGTGCAGATACCAATAAACCCTCGAAGCTCCGTCACATTCCGTGGCTCTGGCCAGTCCCTGATAGCCCGGATTTTCTCCTCGTGGACTCTCACTCCGTCCACTCCTATAATGTGTCCTAGATACAGCATCTCCGTCAACCCAAACTCACACTTGGAGAGCTTGGCATAAAACTGCTGCTCCTCCAAAATGTGCAAGACCGTCTCAATATGCTGGAGATGCTCCTCCCAAGTCCTGCTGTATATAAGGATGTCATCAAAGAAAACCAGCACAAACTTTCTCAGATGATCCCTGAAAATGTGATTCATACAAGACTGGAAAGTAGCAGGTGCATTGGTCAACCCAAATGGCATGACCAGAAACTCATAGTGCCCATAATGGCACCTGAAAGTGGTCTTGGGAATGTCCTGTTCCCTCACGCGTATCTGATGGTACCCGGATCTCAAATCAATCTTTGAGAAGAACCGTGCTCCTCTCAACTCATCCATCAGCTCGTCGATCCTGGGAATGGGGTACCTGTTCTTCAGGGTCTTCTTATTCAGAGCCCTGTAGTCAATGCACATGCGTAATGTGTCGTCCTTCTTCTTCACCAGCACTACTGAAGAAGCAAAAGGACTAGTGCTGGGCCGAATGTGACCAAGGGCCAGCAACTCCTGAATGGCTCGCTCTATCTCATCCCGATAGGCCTTGGGATGCCTATACGGTGTGGTAATCACAGCCTGTATCCCTTGCTCAAGCTCGATCGTGTGCTCAAACCCCCGATCCGGTGGCTGTCCTGGCGGAATGTCCCCAAAGACTACTGCATATCTGTCGAGAATAGACTGTAGATCAGGGTGCACCGTCCGCCCTGTATCCACTGCCTCTGAAGCCCGCAACTCTACTGCCCACTCTATATCTCCCTTGCGGAAAGTCACCTCCATGCTGTGTGCCGATACTGTCTGGGGTGGATATGTGTTCTGCCCTCGTATCTTCTCATGCTTCCCCGTCTTGGGATCATCCCACTCCATCTCTAGGGCCTTCCAATCCATCGTGACCTTCCCCATATTAATAAGCCACTGAACTCCCAATATCACGTTGGTTTCCGGGATGTCCACCACAAAGAAGCGATCAGTCAATGTATAAGTGCCCATCGTCACTGATAATTCTGGTACATATCGAGCACATGCCATGGTCTGATCTCCTGGTACCAAAACAGAAAACCCATCAAAGCCCTCCGTCGGTATGCCTCTCCGCTCAACCATGTGGGCATCAATGAAGTTGTGGGTGGCCCCACTATCGACTAAGACCGAAACTCGCTGTCCGCGCACTATCCCCCGTACGCGCAAAGTCAAATACTTGGGGACTCCTCGCAATGCTGCTAGAGCTCCCCCAGTAGGTGCGAATGATGCCCCACCTGTCGTGGGTGGTGGAGGTGGTAAGGTACTCTGTGCTGCATAACATCCTCCTACCTCCTCATCATCCTCCTCATCCTCTTCTCCGCTGCTCTCGGAGAAGACCTCTATGAAATGTGCCTTCCCTGCCGCACATTTGTGTCCCGGTGCCCACGGCTCCTGGAAAGTGAATCATAATCGCTTCCGCCTCAGCTCTCTCCTAGCCGCATCATCAATCTGCCCTCGTCCCGGATTCTCCTTGGGAGGCGGAGCCCTCGTGTCCTTACCCTTAGGCTGGAAAGCCTGTCTATGGGGATAAGGTGGCCGAGTCCTGGGCAAGACATCCTGTAAGTCTCGAGTCCTACTGATGGCATCCTGCAGTGTAGCCGGTTTGTTCGACCGGACTAGGCCACGAAGTGGCTCTGACAGCCCCTCCACAAACATATAGACCATCCGAGCTGTCTATAAATTAGGTACCATCACTGAAACCCTCAGGAAATCTGAAATGTATGCCTCTGCACTCCCAGTCTGTTTGAGCTTGGTCAGCTCAACAAAATGCTGCTCCGGATCCCTCCTGTCAAAATGCTCTACCACCCTCCTGGTAAACTCGGCATATGTCGTCACTGTGGAATGCCCGAGTGTCGCCATCCCACGAAACCACCAGTCCTGAGCCTCACCCTCTAAATGCAATGTAGCCATCTTAATGGCCTCCGTCTCCGACATCTGGTTAAGCTGGAAATAGATGTCCAGCTTCTCCACCCAGGACCTTGCCGAATTCTTTGATGAACCATCAAACATAGGCAAATGGAATCTACTAGCCGCACGGTGGTCATCACGGTGGTATCCGTGCCCCTTGTGCTGGTGCTGCTCATGGGGTTTGATGCCGTACTGAAACTGGAGATAGCGCTCGAAGGGGAGAGTATCCATGAATGCCTGTCCTAAGGCCTGCCACTCTGCAAAAACGGCTGCCCATCGAGCTGGACTCAACTCTCTCGGTGCTGTCGACCCCTCGTCCTCTACCAGGAAGGTAGGCATGGTGGGTTGCGTTGGTGCTGGATTATCCCTCTGTGCACCTCCCCGCACTCCTGTTCCTGTGTCTTCTGGCAAGAATGTGGGCATAGTGGATCGCGCGGGTACCTGAGCCGTCACAATGGGGATAGCATCGTGCACTGGTACGTGGCGAGACATACCCGATCCCTCACCGATCTGAAGAACTCTAGGGAGTTCTCTCTGACTGATCTCCATGGCCAAGAGCCTCTGTGACGTCTCCTGCATGTGACGGAGGACCGCCTCTTTAAACCTCACATCATCATCTGCCATTGGGTTACGCTACTCTGGGCCCTTCTCAGGCTGCTCTACCTCTGAACCTGTCTCAGGTGGCTCCTGATCAGAATCACTTCCCCCGAAAGGAAACTTCCACCCACTCTCAGTTTCTCTGTGTTTCTTCTGATAGATGTAGGGATTATCCCCGGGCGTCATAGACTGCTAGCACCACAGGCTGAGCCAGATCTATGCTATGATACCACTGTAATATCCCCAAAGGGAAATAACCAGTAATACACAGAAATATGCCAGACAGATATATAAAACAAAATGATGGAACCAGATAATGGAACAAGTACACATAGAATGCCAGAACACTAAGCCATTTTATTAATCTCAGAACATATAGATAGGAGTACAAGATAATCAGAATGAGTGCACCTATCCTTGCCCTAGGCAAGTGGAGACCCTCTCAGAACAAATAATGGCTGCAAATAAGGACAGCGTCCTAGCTGGCTGAAGAACTGCTATGAAGAACTGCTGCTGGAATGCACTGAAACTATGAGCTGGAAACTAAAAAGATGGCTGATCTCAATCCTCCAGACAAACCCCAGAAAATGTGAAACTGATGCTCCACCACCAGTCAGGCCCTCACAAGTGAAAACGATGTCTCTGCAGAAGATAGATGAAACGCTGGCCACGAGTCCTCCAGATGAGATGACCAAATCCTCAGGGCTGGAAACACTGAAAAACGCTGCCAAACCCTCACACAAAGACCCTGCTCATCATATCAGCGTCCTCCCTGACTGGATCTGCGTCCTCTCTGCCCAGATCTACTGGATCTGAGTCCTCCCTCTCCAGATCTGCGTCCTATCTCTCCAGATCTGCGTCCTCCAAGGCTAGATCTGCTGGATCCCATTCCTCCCCGCCGTATCCGAGGGCTCTCCTACCTGGGACCGCCGGATCTCGAGTCTCCTATCAAGATCTCTGCGTCCCATCTCTCCAGATCGCGTCTCTCCAAGGCGATCTGTCGTTATCTCTCCAGACTGCTGCTGTCTCATGGTCGGATCTGCCGTTGTCCTCTGCATCCGCATCCTCCTGCCGGATCTCTGCTGCTATATCTCCATTCGTGTCCCCTCCCTGTGCCGGGATCCCGTCCTCACTATTCGCATCTCGATAATACCCCACTTTGGACCGCGCCCCCCCTCTTCCGGACCGTCCTATCTCCCGGATTTGCGAGCCTCAAGAAGGGCCTTCTCCAAATCCCTACCCGTAAAAACTACCGCTAGTTACCACTGAAACTGAAGGATGATGCTCAGAAAATAACCTTACCAGGGCAGGCACTCGAAGTCCCCCGAGGCTAAGGGTGATACCAAGAAAATAACCGTACCAGGGCAGGCACTCGAAGTCCCCCGAGGCTAAGGGTGAGATCTCCGAACGGAGACACTCGGTTGCACTAAACAGTGCTGCAGACCGACTAAACAACCGGCGTGCTGAAGCAGACAGAAGTCTAGCTCTCAATATCAATATCAAATCATGCATGCCAAATGAGGTGAGAACCCCACCTTTTATAGTGCTAAACTCCCTCCAAAACCTTGACTGCGTCCTTCACTCTCCTTGGCCTGCGCAGTTAACCTTGGGTCAGCGTGAGGCCTCCCCTCCTACTCATGTGGACCCCCAAGGCCCCCTCTTTAAGTTATAACGTCAATCAACTAGGAAAAAACACTTTATTTTATAAAGTGAGGTGACTAAAGAGGTAACCTCTTATTTCTCACTTTATTTATTATTTCAGCTAAAGTGTGAAAATTAAACAAAAATGAAATATTCCACCATATAAACACTGGGAATACTACAAAGGCCGACTCAAGAGAGCACTATACGGCCGAAACAAGCACCTCGTGCTTGGTACACACGAATAGACAGTTATTTCACCGGACTTGGATTCTCCAAGAGTGAGGCGGATCCTAACCTGTACCAGATTGTGGTGGAGGGGAAGCTGTTGATCATTGTACTGTATGTAGATGATCTGATTTTGACGGGAGATGAGTCGTTGATACTTTCATGCAAGGAGGATCTTGCACGAGAGTTTGAGATGAAGGACTTGGGCATCCTTCATTATTTCCTGGGATTGGAGATTTGGCAGCGCAACGGAGGACTGTTTGTTTCTCAGGGCAAGTATGCTCGGGAGATTCTGGAGAGGTTCAACATGCAAGGCTGCAAGCCTGTTGACACTCCTCTTCCCGGTGGTTGGAGGAAGGAGGATGCTACTTCAGCGGAGGTAGTGGATGCCACTGTCTATCGACAGTTGGTGGGGTCGCTTATGTATCTGGTCAATACACGACCCAATATATGCTATGCTGTTAACTAGCTTTTGCAAGCTATGGTTAAGCCTACCAAGCTCTTCTGGAAGGCAGGCAAGCATGTATTGCGTTATCTTAGTGGCACATCGGGATATGGTCTATGGTACAGACAGGAGGATGGAGCGAAGCTTTCCGGCTTCACTGATGCAGATTGGGCAGGGAGCCCAATGGATCGTAAGAGCACATCTGGAGGTATTTTCAGCATCGGGTCGACAACAGTTTCCTGGTACAGCAGGAAGCAGAGATCCGTGGCACTCAGTTCAGCAGAGGCCGAGTACATGGCAGCAAGCTTGGCTGCATGCGAGGCAATTTGGATGAGGAAGATCCTCGTTGGATTGTTCGGGTTGCACTTGGAGCCTACTGTGATTTATTGTGATAACCAAAGTTGCATTAAACTCGTTAATCCGTATTTCATGATAGATCCAAACACATCGACATCAGTACCATCATAATCAGCGATTGTGTTCTACAGAATCATGTTACTTTCATATGTTCCTACGTGGAGGGACGGATGCTAACATCTTGACGAAGGCGCTCACCAGAGCAGTTCGAATTCCACAGAGGCAAGTGATGGGTTGCGTATAATCCATATCTGCTGAGAGGGAGTGTTGGAAATGCAACAAGATGATGGAGCGAATGAAATGGTCGCTCACTAAGTGGGCCCGCAGCTATTTTTGGTGCAAGTGCAGTGTCTATTTTTAGACTATGTCTATTTTTAGACATATGGAGCATGGTCTAGGAGTTGCAGTATGCTATTCTTGGATGATTGGTAAAGTTGGTAAAAATAGATGGACCTCTGTTTTTAGACATACAGGTCGAAGTCTATTTTTAGACTGCCTGTCTAAAAATAGGTCAGTCAGATATTATTAGCCCTTAATAATATTTGGACTCTAAACTTCAGTTTATTCTCTTACAACAATTCAGTTGGAGCTACGGATGTGGCCCATGCATCTGACAGAAGGAATTACGCTATTCCTTGGGGTTTTTTGAGCTCATGCATGGTTGACTTCAGTTAGGACTTCAGTGGCAGAAGTTTGGTGGAGTTGATGAGACAGTTGGTGGAGTTGTGTTCGGTTTAACTTAGTTGAACTAGTTGTGATTAGTTTAACTAGCTAATCAACTATTAATGAGTGGAGTGAATTAAATATTATTTAAATCACTAATTATTAACTCATTATTCAACTCAAGAACTCATCAGTTCACTACAGTGCATGGACAGTTCAGTGGAGACCAATGGAAGAGGTAGATGAAAGGGTGAGTTTGCTATTAGTTGCGACAGCAGTTGTGCATGAGTTTTGCACAAGCATTGGAAGAGATTGCCAATTATGATTGTACAGTTGGAGCCATCGAGATTCGAACTTGGATCTCTCATTAGACCAGCCTTGATTGCGCAAAAGAGGCAAGCAATTAGTGGATGAGTTTTGAACCTGTGACTTGTTCAAAACCAAGCTAGTTTGTGTGTAACTTTTGGAGACAGTACTGAGTACTTGTGAGGAGTATTGTACTGAGATTGTTACATTTTTCTCCTCTATTATAATATACAAATAGCTGGGGGTTTTCAGCTATAAGCTTTCCCCATTACATATTGTGTTTATGTGCGCATGCGACTGTTTCTATTTCCGAAAATTGATGATTGATTGTAGAAGAGATTATGTGTTGCATATGAATTCGAATTAGTATGTGATCAGGATAATCTCGGTGGATAAATCTTCATTATTCAGCAAATTTATACACTATAAATGGGTTTTATTTGAAATGTTACTATTATTAATCATGAGCATGGTAATTTTTTGTATTATATTGTATATATGTTGTTGATTTGCATTCAATATCTTAATATTTTTTTAGAGTTTTCTTGACATTAGTAATCCGCTTTACATTTCATCACAGATGTCTAAATCTTCAGAACCATTTGTTGGATATGCTAATGGTGCTATTCGTAGTACGCAGAACCTATCCTCTGTAGCGTGGGCCATTTTCGCTCTGAACAACGAGTTAGTGAGTTTTCAAGGGGTTCGTATTGGTAGATTGACAAAAAATATCACTGAGTATAGCGCATTGATCGAACTTCTCTATGATGCCATTTCATTTGGTATTAACCACATAATCATAAGGTTAGACTCAAAACTTGTGATATTACAACTTACTAGTGTTTATACTGTTAGAAATCCAACACTTCTTAGATTTTTCCTAAGAGTTTGACTTTTGGAAAGACATTCTGATTTTATTCAATATCAACACATTTCTAGAAATTTGAACACATTAACTGATTCATTAGCTAATCAAGTTTTAGGAAGACATTTGTGACATAGGTAAATAAAACATTCACATCATTGAATAGGATTGCGCATTAAACATAGGAAAAACTCTAAAATTATATAGATAGATAGTTAAAGGTTTTTATAAAATTTGTTCCCAAGACACATTGGTCATTTGACCTCAAAATGTATGCAAAATGTTAGAATTAAACTAGTGGTGCTCATGGTAACATGCTATAGATTTAGCTATCCTACGAAATAACCACATCCAACGGTTAGGAACCCTAATAGTGTGTCATTGCAGTTGCATAGGAAGCTCTTCGATCCAGAAATCTGGAATTTTGAAGGTCAAGCCTTCTATGTGATGCTGAAGCTCAATCAGAGTCTCAGCTAGATCAAGATCCAGAAGGATTTCTCTCCCGACATCCCTCTCTGCTGGCACATCTTCTTCGCGCTCCGATTCCACTAGAGATTGAATGCGACCAACATTTGCATTATATCAAACGTTTACTTTAGTCTTAGAAATAAATCAAAACAGAAAAACATTGTATAAACCTTAGGAAAATAAAAAAAACGTGGTCAAAAAATTCTTACCTATTGCATCCCATTGAGCGCCTTCTGGTAGTGCTAAATCTAGATCTCCTCGAAAATCGACGCTTGCGTATGCATGCTCATCGATGGCAAAAATTTGTCGCCAGAACCAGGAAAAGAATGAAGTAGAGAAAAAAATAGTCAATTGGCCAGCATGCCGACCCATGAGTTCTATCCATCTCTGCATCTGAGGATATCTAGGAATAGCTATATCTAGTGTCACATGATGTGGCTGCATTAGTGGAATCCGTTCTAAGCTGAAGGATATAAAGATAGAACCATAACTGAAATTCTTCTTCCTTCCTCCCTTTTCTTTGTTCAATTGTTCTTTTATCTGAGATAGAACAACTTCAGACCAGTCGAATACTATTGGCTCCATACACTCTAGCGCATACTGCATATATGATCTATTCGCTACATGGAGTGTAACGGTGCCAACAAGTTTAGCGATTATGAAAAGGATAGTTCTCAAAGGAAAATCTCTGACATCTCGGATTTTTATTTTTCCATATTTGCTAGGTTCTGCCCCTGGATAGAAATACTGCAGAATATAATCTCTCACTGTCTCTCCTCCAACGGTAGACCCTGAGAGTGAAATGGGCAAACCTCTCCTCGACAAACCTGTGAGAAAATACACATCCTCAACTATTTTAGGAACCACTTGGTTCTTAATATGAAATGCCTCTATCTCTGGATCCCATGCTCGAACTAAGAACTCCAAGAGTTCTATTTGTTACCTCATCCTGGACAATTTGAAGAACTTAAGTAGTCCACAGTTATTTAGGGCTCTTACAGTACCCAGATCATTCAAGGAAATCATATATTTTTCTTCATGTTCTATTTACCTCCATGTAATTGTCATTATAATCTGATGGAAACTTGAAAAAGAACCATAAGATCCATTAGATTCCATTTATTGCAAAAAACTAAGTCAATTTTGGGCATAGTAAGAAAATCAAAAACTTAAACTTCACCCAATGCACTTCCTAACAAGAGACAGTGTGTTTCACATGCAAGTACACTTCACTATACCTATTATGCAACGCAGGTTTCGACATTCAGGGGTGCGTTTCCCTCATTTTTGGCAGAATTTACCCTAGGAGCCTTAAAACCCTAAAAATTTATAGAAATCGGAAATGAAATGAATACTCAAAGGAAGAGGAGGTTCATGGCACTACCGTGGATTGAACGGTGATGCAATCCGTCCACCGAAATGATCGCAATCAGCAGTTGAAGTTCAGGGGGAAATCAGGTTCAAAGCTTCAAAATACAAATGGTAACTATGGAATGGTAAAAATGAATAGTGAAACTACTTTTAAATAGTCATTTAATTATTTGCAAGTTGAATTTATTGCTATGACTATAGTTTTATTATTTCTTTATCATGAAACAGGTATTTTTAATCCATTTGGTGTTGTTCTGAACAAGAAATACAACTAATGAACATATTAGTCGTGCAGATTTATTTCAAAGAATGAATTGACCAGAAAGCATACTTTTTCCCCTTATTTTTCAAGCTTTGTTAAAAACGAAAAAGGATTTGAAGTGCACTTTTATATCTTTTTAGATCTTCTATAATAGCAAAAAAGGAACCCCTAGAGTCTTCTTTCAGCTCTTTTTGGACTACAATAATGTGAAAATATTGCCGAGCACTTGTCTTTTCGAGCTCATAAAAGTAAATTAACTAATATCTACTTAGTATAAGTTTAATCCTTTTCCAGACTGAGATATATTATTTAAGAAAAAGGAATACCTTGGTTAAACATGACTAAAGAGGTTCTCTCAGATATTATTTTACACTTTTTCAGATCTGAGTGACAAATTTACGAAAAATTACTTGTGGAGTTTTCTTTCGTCCTTTTTTTTCAAACTCTCTAAATATGAAAAAGGACTGGGCTATTACAGTCGTTAAGCTCGTTAAAACATATGTAGTGACAGGCTTGTCAATCATGGCAAGAATCAAGTTTCATTCATCACTAGAATCGTTAAACTATTAAATAGTGATACTTTGTTCACCCGAAGGGTTGAATTATAGATCAAGAAAACGTTATCCTCCTCAAGATTGTTAAAAAATAAAGAGTTACTGGTTGACAAATGACTGGGGAAAATTTGGGAAAAGTGAGAAAAATTTCTTTATGGTAGCAAGTCGCTCTTGAACATGACACTTCCTTCACTCCATGTCCGTGATTGTTTGGGTTGGGTAATCATCTTGATGATTCATTCACACCTATGGTTCATCATAACTTCACTTTGGTTTTGGGTCAATGTTGCCAACTCATCACAGTGTCGCCAATATGTTCAAGAGAAGTCATCTAGTGAATAAAATCATCCTTCTGCAATACTCGTAAACCTTTATTCTCATGACTGTCATCCCTAAAAATTTCTATACAGGGTCATACACTTGTCTCTGAAATCAGTAAATCCCATTTCGAAATAAGGTGACTTCCTGTCGTCAACAAATCAATATCCAGGAAGTTCACTTAGAAACATCAGATTCTAGTAACATGAGGCTTGTTATAGCATCGACAAGATCCTCACTTCTAGACCTTTGACCAAAAGATTTTGTTTGGAATTCGACATCAAATCATCTATTCATGCCATACAAAATGCACTGTAGTACCTTGAGGGCCATTTTCATTAATGGTGGTTCTCTCGCATTTGTTAAACAACTCACATCATTGGCTGGTAATCAAACGATGTCTTTCCACGTTCGATGACAAATCATATATTCACATGGCTAGACTTGTACCTGAATGATTGAGTGAATGAGATAATAAGACCCCAGATATAGTTTCAGCCATTCAAGCTGTGATCTCAGGATTTTTGTACACATCATTTGTACGGTGACCTTACATACAGATTGTCATCCGAACATGGGCCTATATCTGTAGGCATGTCTACATTAAGCAACATTCCAGTGTCAACGACTTTCTGAATTATGTACATGTTATTAGATTTTTTATGTGCTAAACATGGGAATGCCTACCCTCAACAATTATGATCAAAGAGGATATATCATGATGTAATGTACTGTAATATTGATGCAGATGACCACTCCACTTCATCTCCAGCCCATCACAGTGTAAAGCATCTCAATCAGATGTTTTTATTATTTTCACCTCATGCTTTAGGGGGTAATTGTTTTAGGTCATTTTGGGCATCATTCCCAATGACCTGGCTAAATGGGCATCATCTCCAGGACCAATGACTAAGGGTCTATCATTCCTTATCATTTCAAGTTTCTACATACCCTAAGGCAAGAACAAGACAAATCAAGCATGACTTTCATCAAGCAAAGGTTTCCAAGGTTTGAATTTTATTATATATCATGTGGGAGCTCACCAACGCTGCCTCTAAGGGGACTAAGTGCGTTGCATATTCAGGTAGCCCCATGCAAGGTTGCTCTGCAAAGCACTTCCCAACATCTATGTGTGTGTTGGTCACATTGGGAGAGAAATTCTCATTATTCTTGAATCTCCACTTGGCCAATGCCTTCTAGAAGAGTTGACATGTATCAAGCTTCGAATCCAAGTGTCCATTTGACATCTACATGACTAGGAACATGTCTTGCCTATTATTGGAAATTCATTCATTTCAAAACTACCTTCAGTTCATCTATGAATTGAACACAGATCTAAGTGTTTGAGAAGGAAGAATTTGAGTAGAGAAATCCTGGAGGATTTTCAATTGAGAGTTAGATTTATGTAATAGTTGCTGGAGATATTTATACTGTGATGGGGCTGAGGATCATTGCTGGAAGGGTCACCTCAAATCAGTCATTTGGTTGTAACCTCTCCTTCTATCATCAATAAAGAATACAACTTACTTTTCCCTATATGCATCTGTATTGGCTTTGATTTTCCATATTGCAAGATCTTAGTTGATGTATATTGTTTATGCTTTACTGATTTAGCTAACTAACTTGAATATACATCTTTATTATTGCTATCTTCTGCTATTTTAGTGTTATTTCTTGCAGGAAGCATTTCGCACAAACTGCTTGAATTTGAAGCTACAATGGAAGCGACAGAAGGAGCCATTTAGAAGCACTCGGATTACAAGCAAGCCTCTAATCCTTTATGTGTATCTGTTCTGATTTAGGAAAGGTAGTCATATAGTCTTTAATCTGTTGTTCTAGATTTTCATATGTCTAGGAAAGCGTGTTTTATCCGTAATTCACAATTCTAGCCCAACATTGATGAGGAAGGAAATGTTGGAAATAACGAGAGGGGGGGATGAATCAATATTAATTTCAATTAGTATTATTATTAATATTTCAGAGCATTAGTTAATATTCAATTATTATCAGTGTTTTTACAATGATAGAAGTAAACAAAAGGAACATAAATGCACACAGTTTTTAGGGTGGAAACCCCCTCTTGGACAAAAGCCACCTGAGTTATTTTCTAATAATTCTTTAATATTCAAATCCAATTGAAAAGAAAGCTCCAAATTCATATATTATATAAAATAATTCTTCTCCAGCTCCCATTGGAAAGAATCTCCACCACCCGATATTCTTCAGTAGTCAAATGAACGGATGCCCCAACACCCAATGAGCTACAACTCACCCTAGCACCACCCTACCACACTAAAGTTTTCATAGGCTTGAACCTATTGGTGACTTCATGCACTAGCCTAGCACCACCCTACCACCCTATAGAAGAATAAAAGAAGAATGGACTCATGTACCAGGGAAAATGGTCCACTTTGCAATGATATAGAATGATGTAGAAGAAGAAGACACACTAGACTATAACCCCAACTATGACACAACCACCTAATGATGATCCTAGACCTCCCGACACTACGTCTTCAAATCTTGGCAGATAGAGACTTGTACAAATTTTACAATGATGCTTTTACAATGACTCAGTACAATGATTGTATGTGGTCCTGCCCACTTGAAGACTTCATGTGGTTAACTTCTTGCTAATTTTCTGCACCTTGATTGCTTCTCTTGTCATCTACCCTTTCTCACTCTTTAGACCATTAGATCATGAATTGAATTTTATCTTGATGAATATATAATACCTGCAAAAATTCTTCAAGGAAATACCCATGACATGTCAATAATAGCAAAAGTTACCTCATCCCGCAGAGTATATGTTAGTGTTAAACAAAAATAACAAATTAGAATACAAAGAACATAATGAAATTAAGAGATGAACATGCATATACAAAGTATACTTACCTAGAGCTTACCTCCACTACATCATTTTTTTTCACCTTTCTCTTCTTTTCTGCCCTAGAAAGTCTGGTCCTTTGCAGCCCTTGACAACACATGATCTAGCTTTTTCTTGCCTTCTAGGAGATCGATATTGAATCTGATGTATCTATGTTATTTCAGAACCCCAATATGTGATTTTCAGTCCTGTAGTATCCCTTTTTATTCTTTCCAATGCCATAGTTCTGACCCAATTTGGATTCTTCAAGGAAAATTTATGCCCAATCTCTCACAATGACCTAATTATCGACTAGTTCAGTAGAGCGCTTGTACGACATGGCATGTGTCATTGTTTCCTCCTTCGGCTCTGAAATTCATACACAAATAACTACAGTCCGTGAAATATCAGCCAATCTTTATATAATTCCAATCTGCTTCTGAAAGAGAGAGTTATGATAATTTTCCCAAGGTCACCTCTTTGAGATGAAGTTCAGGAGCCTGTAAAAATCCTAAATTCCACAGATCATATCTCTGAAAATATTGTGAACCATGATATGAAATTTTTACATGAGATTCCTCAAGATTTTAGATTCACATGATAAAAATTTAAGCTTCCTAACCTTCATACAAAAAAATTATAGCGAAAATACCATGATGACTTGTTTCAAGTAGCGAAATCCCTACATGAGGAGGATATGAGGATCACAATTTATATAAATTCTTAGGCTGAGAGGGTCTTCAACAAGTGAACGTGGGAGGGATTTTAGGAGCATAAAAATTATTAATTATTGACTATTCAATGACCACAACCAATTATTAGTGTCATGCCACAACCCCATGGGGTTTTGGCCCACTAAATAGGGTTACTAACTTCAAACATGAATATCTCTCAAACCGTGAATAATTACGTGGCGAGCCATATATAAACAGAAACATATCGACAAGTAGAAACCATAAAAAATATCCTTGACTCGGAATATAGTAATTTGGTATGTAAAAATTCCCATGCAAGATCGGGGTAGCCCCTGGTGCTACTTAGGTTGACATCAATGACAACCATTGATCAACAATCTCCCCCTTTGGCATTGATGGCAACACAAGTACTCCCCCTATGATCATGACACATCTTCCTACAACATTTTCTCCTCCTTTGAAATCAATGGAAAAGGGTAACTCCCCCTGATACAAAACCATCATGCGGACCTGTACACACTTCCACTCCCCCTTTATTTTATGAATAAGGAAAATATAATGAAAAATTGGGAGAATCCCAAGCTTCTGGAAAAGATATTCAAATGCGTCACGCAGTAAAGGTTTAGTGAAGATATCAGATATTTGTTGTTTTGTATGAAAATATTCAAATTTGATATTATTTTCAGTGACTTTTTCTATAACAAAATCATATTTTATCGGAATGTGTTTTGTTTTTGAATGCATGATAGGATTCTTGGAGATGTTGATGGCACTAATGCTATCATAAAATATGTGAATAGGCTCACTGAATTGTACTTGAAGATCTTGAAAAGTTTTTTTCATCCAAAGGACTTGAGTACAACAAGTTGTCGTTGCAATGTATTCTGCTTCCGTTGTAGATAATGAGATTGAGTTTTTCTTTTTGCTCAACCATGATACGAGGCAACCACCTAGATAGAATGCTGCTCCAATAGTACTCTTATGATCATCAAAACTTACTGCCCAATCTGCATCTGTAAAGTCTTGAATAATGAGATTATTACCCTTGGGATACCACAAGCCATATTCTGTTGTGCCCTTTAGATATCTAAGAATTATTTTGACGGAAATAATATGTGATTATTTTGGTGCTGCTTCTAATCTTGCTACTTGTCAAACTACTTGCATAACATCTAGCTGGGAGGTTGGTACATATAGAAGACTACTAATAATAGATTTGTACAACCTATGATCCACATCCTTAGATGAGTCATCTATGCTCAATTTCAACCTGTTACCATCGGAGTAAGGATGGGTTTGCAATCTTCCATTGTGAATTTATTGAGCATTTCCTTGATGTACTTGTCTTGACATATAAATATTCCTTTCTCTTCTTGAGATATTTGAAGCCCTAAGAAGTATGTCATCTCACCAAGTAAAGACATCTCGAACTCACTTTGCATTTTTGTAGCAAATTTCTTACTTACTTTATCATCATTGCCATGAGATATTATATCATCCACATATACCTCAACGCTTGTTAAATTATATTTTTCTATTTGTACATAAATATTTCTATCAACGGTACCTTTCTTGAATCCTTGTTGACGTATATATCCATCAAGATGAGCATACCATGCTCTGGGATCTTTCTTGAGACCATATAGAGCCTTCTTTAACCTGCAAACATAGTTTTCTTTTTCTAATAGTAGAAAAACTTCAAGTTGTTTGACGTAAACTTCTTCTTATAATTTGCCATTCAGGAATTCTTACTTAACATCCATTTGGAATACTTTGATTTTTCTTGAGAATGCATAGGTTAGAAACATCTGGATGGATTCCATTCTGGCAACTAGTGCAAAAGTTTCGTCGAAATCAATTCCTTCCACTTGTTCATAGCCTTTTCAAACCAATCATGCTTTGTTTATGGTAACGTGGCCATCTTCATTCAATTTGTTCCTGAACACCCATTTAGTCCCAATGACATTTTTATATTTTGGTCATGGAACTAATTCCCAGGCATTATTCTTCTTGATTTGATCCAATTATTCATTCATAGCTGCTACCCAATGTTCATTATGGCAGGCTTCCTCAAAACTACTAGGCTTAAAGGTTGCTAGAAAAAAAATGTGAGCTTGTTGTGATGAACAAAGTTGTCGACCTTCATTTATGTCACCAATGATTTGATTTTATGGATGGTTCTTTTGAATCCACTCTTTTGTTCTCTTTGGAGGAGCTTCTTGTTTTTGTTCCTATATTTCTTGATGATCATTATTTACTTCTTCCTGGTTGACAACTGCTTCTTGTTATAGAATTTTCTCTGTGTCTTTTTCATCCTCTATCCCAAGTTTCAAATATTCTAGGTCCTCATCATTATTTGTTAGAACACAATCTTCTTCAAATGTAAAATTTATGCTCTCCACTATCTATTTTCATCTTAGATTATAGAATTTATAGGCCTTTCTTTTATGTGATTAACCAATAAAGATACCTTCGTCAACACGTGATTCAAAATCAGCCAACTTTTGATCTTCTCCTTTGTTGTGTAACCAGCTTCAAAAATAGAAGAAAAGAGATATCAACGCCTTAGAAATAAGCCACTTCGAGGGGGAAACCTCCAATACATTACATAAATGCACAATTCTTGGATGATACAAATGAACAAACTCTCCTTCTATATATAGAGTCCACAGGACACAATACAATCCTAGTAACACAATGTAACTTAGCGACCTAAAAATAATAATGTAAGGGCACAATAATAACAATATAGGGGTTACAAGGGTACAATAATAACAATAAGGGGGGCTACACTAACATAATAAGGGGCTACACTTATTATAGGGAGGACTTAACATGCCCTCTCCCTTCAAACAAGTGTTGTCCTCAACGCTTGGATTATTTCTCTTTGGATGCTTTTGTATAAAATTCTCATCCTCCCATGTGAAATATTCTACAGGAAAGTTCTTCCACTTGCTGAGATACTCTGAAATTGATCGTACTTGTTGAGTTATTGTTTCTATGACTGCTTCATTACTTCTTTCGATGTCATGTTGATCTTCCGATTGTTTCATTAGATTTTGCACCAAAGTTGGGTTATCCTTTGAGAGTTGGAGAACTTGTTGTTGATGCTTGATGTGATCTTCCAATAATTTATCATCCATATTTGTTATTATTTGATCCTTCAAACCATCCAACTTAGCCTCCATTTCTTCTTTTAAACCATCTATTTCATCTTCAATTGCTCTTCGTAAGATCGAAACTTGTTGCACTTGGTACCGTAATTTTGATATCTCTACATCGCAACTCTTCTTCATGCGTCATAGTATAGCTTTTTGAGGGATTAATGGGTATGGAGTTATTTTGAGGCATTATACCCAATAATGATAAAAATTCTACAATATGCCCTTGGAATCAATTCGAATTTATTCTTCAAACAAGACTTATGCAATTCGGAAAAAAATACAAACCTTTTTCTTCCTTTTGAGGAGCTAGATATTGAAATTGGAAGCACTTCAATATTTGAATTTTGGTACCAAATTAGCCCTCTAAATTCTCTTTCAAATGCCATAGGTCTGACCTGATTTGGATTCTCCAAGACAAAGTTCTGTCCAATCTCCCACAATGACCTAATTATGGACTGGTTCAAAGAGGAGTGAACTTAAAAATACTTGGACACGTGTCACCTAAGCTGCGTCCTTTGTCTCTGAAATTGATAGCCAAGAAACTAAAGTCCATGTAATTGTGACCACTTTTTACGGCACTCAAATCCACTGCCCAAAGAGAGATTTATTGAACTTTTTCCACGATCACCTCTTTGAGATGCAATTCAGGAGCCTGAAAAAGCACTACCTTCCACAGATCATATCTCCAAAAATATTGCGAACCAAGCTCTAAAATTTTTTGACAAATTTCCCCAGGATTTCAGCTTCGCACCATACGAATTTCAGATTCTGAACCTTCGTAGAAAAAAATTTATAGCGAAAATGCCACGATGACCTGTTTAGGAGCTTGAAAAAAGACCTGACTTCCACAGATGATATCTCCGAAAATATTGCGAACTAAGCTCTGAAATTTTTAGAAAATCTTCCTCAGATTTCAATGTTATTCCCATAAAAATTTAAAATTAAACTTCATAGAAAAAAAGTTATAGCGAAAATGCCACGATGACCTGTTTGGAGCAGCGAAACCCTAGAATCCAAAGCTCTGATACCAAATGTTGTGTAACCAGCTCCAAACATAGAAGAAAAAAGATATCAACGCCTTATAAATAAGAAACTTCGAGGGGGAAACCTCCAACACATTACATAAATGAACAATTCTTGGATGATACAATTTACAAAACCTCCTTTCTATATATAGGAGTCCATGGGGCCATAATGTAATCCTAGTGGGCCACAATGTAATCCTAGCCGACCTAACAATAATAATTTAAGGGCACAATAATAACAAAATGGGGGTTACAAGGGTACAATAATAACAATAAAAGGGGCTACACTAACATAATAAGGGGCTACACTATTAATATAGGGACTTAACATCCTTTGATATAAAATTTTCTTCCGAAGGTTCTAAAATATTTTACATTAGCTGGTTTTCCTTTCCATAATTCATATGGAGTCTTGTTGCAATTATTTCTGAGAAGACTTCGGTTGATAATGAAGACTGTCGTATCAATTTCTTGAACCCAGAATTTTTCATCCAATTTTGAGTCCTTCAACATTGTTCTACCCATTTCCTATACAGTTCTATTCTTTCTTTCAGCAACTCCATTTTGCTGAGGTGTTCGTGCTGTTGAAAATTGCCTTTTTATTCCATTTTTGTCACAGTATTGCTGAAATAATTTGGAAGTGAATTATCCACCATTATCTGATCTTAAACACTTTATTTTCAAATCAGTTTCATTTTCAACCAACTCCTTGTAGATCTTAAAGCACTCAAATGCTTCAAATTTTTTCTTTAGGAAACTGACGGCTGTCATCCTGGTATAGTCATCTATCATTAACATGAAATATAATTCTCCATATAAGCCTTTTGTTCTCATAGGACCACATAGATCAGTATGTATCAATTCCAATGGATGTGATGAAAAGTGTTCTTTTGTTTTAAATTGGACTTTTGTCTGCTTGCCATGCCGACATGCCTCACATAGTGTGTTGGAAGGTTTTGAGATTTTCGGCATTTCTCGTACTGCTTCCTTTTTTCTTATCTTGACAAGATTGTCAAAGTTTATGTGACCCATTCGTTTGTGCCATAACCAACTTTCATCTTCTTTAGCTAGTAGACATGCTTTAGTTGCTTCATCCAGAACATATATGTTGTTTGGAGCTCGACTTGCTGTAGCCACAATTTTACCATACCTGCCTTTCCTGATTTCACATTTTGTGGAGTTGAATAGCATTTTGTGTCCTTGATCACACATTTTTCCAACACTGAGCAGATTGTGATTCATGTTTTCGACCAATAGAACATTCTTGGCTATAACATCTTTGCTTCCGAGAGTGACGGTACCTGATCCTATAACATTTTAAGATCCATCATTTCCAAAGGATATGGTTCCATCCTTCTTCTCTTTCAGAGATACAAATTTCCTTCTATCTCCAGTCATATGCGTTGAGCAACCACTGTCAACATACCACACATATTTATTTTTTTGAGCCTTGAGAGCAAGAGCACAATTATCAGTCTTCTTCTTCTTCCATGTTTGTTCATTCTGTGGCTTCGAAGATTCTTCTGGAGGATTTTCAAGTCTGCAGTCTCTGGCTATGTGTCCAAAGTTCTGACATTTGTAACATTCCATATTATTTCTTAAATGTTCAAATCTATTGATGTTTCATTGAGCCTTGGGAGGTTCATATTTGAAGGATCTCCTAGAATTGTATTGGTTCTTAGGGTATGTGCGACATTCTACAGCTTTATGACCAAATTTTCCACATGAATAACAATAACCATGAAAAATATGTTGGTACCTGGATGAAAATATTTGTCGGGGAATTGTATTCCAAGGTTCTTCTTGCAAATATTTTCCAATGAAGTCTACATGCATGTCAGATCTCATAGGTTTATTGTATTTTGTTGTAGAAGGTCCAGCTTTTTCTTCTTTGTAACCGAGGCTAGTTCTCTCTTTTCAATATCGTTGATTGTTGATGAGTTATTCCAATTCCGTTGAGATGTTGGCATAGTTTTGGACAGTTTTTCCCTTCTTCACTTCCTTATGCAGTGAAACTACTTCAGCTTCTAATGATTCCCTTTCTTGGTTTCTTTCTTTAACTTCTTTTGAAGTGACTCTTCAATACATTTGTGTTCTTCAACTTCAATTTTGCAAGACCCTGAACTTTCTCTTTAAGAGTATTGGAATGGATCTTCTCAGCCTTGAACTCTTTTATAAGCCTGATTACCTCCTTAGAAAATTCTTCTATGGTAAACCCTTCTTCTTTTTTGTTTTATACCTCTTGTTTATTGTGCTTGGCCATAAAAAATACTCTCACTGGATTCTTCTTCGCTGTCACTGTCTTCATCAAATGATGAGCTATCTTCTTTAGAGAGAAAGTTCCTTTTGAATACTTTATTTTTTCCTTGCTTATTGAATTACTTAAAGCCTTTCTTTCCTTTTGAGTTGCCTTCACTTATTTTCAGACATTTTGCTTCAAAATGCCCAACCTCACCACAGCCGAAACATATCAATGGAAGTTTCCCTTTGAATTTTCCCTTACCAATTTTTAGTTTTCTTGTAAAGTAAGCATATTATCCATCTGAAAGACCTTCTTCATCATCTGCCTTTTCTTCACACTTATAGGTGCAGGTATTTTCCTTTGAAGGTTGTTTGTCCTTATTTGTTTTCTTAGATGTAGTGAACACAGTTTTTAGATGCGAAGTACCCTCTTCTTCGTCAAGTCTCATTTCATATGCTAAGAGAACTCCATGTAATTCCTCTTTGTTGATTTTGTACAGATTTTCATTGTATTCTAAGACCGATGCCATTGGGACGAATTTCCATGGTAGCATTCTAAGAATATTTCGTATAATAATCTTCTCATCAGCAGGCTCTCCCAATCCTTCCAGAGTGTTTGTTATTTCATCAACGTGTTGGAAATATGCAGCAATGTTGCCATATTTTTTAATTCTGAGTTGTTCAAATTTTGCTCTATATATTTGAAGCTTTGCTTCTTTGACATTTGATTCACCTACATATATATTCTCAAGCTTGTCCCATACATTTTTGGCGGTTTTATAACCCAACACCTTATGATAAGCATATTCAATAAGTCCATTGATAATAATATAATTTTCTTTTGCATCATTTACCAAATTATTCCTACCTTTTTCATTCGCGGTTGGTGTAAATCCATTTTGAACAATGTCCCATACTTTGTAACCTTGTGCCAAGAGATAGAACTCCATTCTTCCTTTTCAAAGTGCATAATTATTTTCATTAAATAGAGGTACACCATTATTGGTATGTTCGATGAACTCCTTACAGTTGTTAAATTGTTATTGAAGGAGCCAAGCTATAATTCCAGTTGGAAATACTGAGAGGGGGGGTGAATCAGTATTCCTTTCAATTAATATTATTATTAATTTCAAAGCATTAGTTAATATTCAATTATTATCAGTGTTTGTACAACGACATAAGTAAACAAAAGGAACACAAATGCACATAGTTTTTAAGGTTGAAACCCCCTCTGGGACAAAAACCACCTGAATTATTTTATAATAATTCCTTAATATTCAACTCCAATTGAAAAGAAAGCTCCAACTTCCTAGAATCTAGAAAATTATTCTTCTCCAGCTCCCACTCGATGGATGATCCAACACTCGATATTCTTCAGTAGTCAACTGAACAGATGCCCTAGCACCCAATGAACTACAACTCACCCTAGCAGCACCCTACCACCTTGAATTTTTCATAGGATTGAACCTGTCAATGACTTCATGCACCAGCCTAGCACCAGCCTAGCACCCTATAGAAGAATAAAAGAATAATGGAATCTCATACCAGGGAAAATGGTCCACTTTACAATGATATAGAATGATGTAGAAGAAGAAGACACAATAGACCATAACCCCAACTATGACGCAACCACCTAATGATGATCCTAGACCTCCCAACACTGCCTTTTCAATTCTTGGTAGATAGACACTTGTACAAACTTTACAATGATTCTTTTACAATGACTCAGTACAATGATACCTTTACAATGACTGTATGCAGTGTTTCCCACTTGAAGGCTTCATGTGGTGAACATCTTGTAGTTGTTATACACCTTGATTGCTTCCCTTGTCATGATACCTTTTCTCACTCTTTAAAACATTAGAACATTCATTGAGTCTTATCTTGATGACTATATAATATCTACAAAAATTCTTCGAGGAAATACCCATGACAAGATAATAGAAAAACTTACCTCATCCCGCAGAGCATATGTCAGTGCTAAACAAAAAAAAACAAATTAGAATACAAAGAACCTAATGCAATTAAGAGATGAACATGGATATACAGAATATAATTACCTAGAGCTTACCTCTGATGCATCATTTTTTTTCACCTTTCTTTTCTTTTCTTCCCTAGAAATTATGGTCCTTTGCAGCCCTTGACATCACATGATCTAGCTTTTTCTTGCCTTCGTGGAGCTCGATATTGAATCTGATGTATCTTTGTTATTTTAGATCCCTAATATGTGATTTTCAGTTTTATATTAGCCCTCTGATTTTTCTTTCCAATGCCATAGGTATAACCCAAATTGGTTTCTTCAAGACAAATTTATGCGAAATATCTCATAATGACCTAATTATGGACTAGTTCAGTAGAGCCAAATTTTACATCGTGCCACGTGTCACAGTTTCCTCCTCTGACACTCCAATTGATACACATAAAACTATATTCCATGCCCTATCTAACAATTCTTAGATAATTCCAATCCACTTCTCATAGAGAGAGTTATAGAAATTTTCTCAAGGTCACCTCTTTGATATGAAGTTCAGGGGCCTGCAAATACCCTAACTTCCACAGATCATATCTCCAAAAAATTTGCGAACCATGACCTAAAATTTTTACACAAGCTTCCTCAGGATTTCAGATTCACATGATAAATATTTTAGCTCTCAAACCCTCTTAAAAAAAAATTATAGCAAAAATTCCACAATGACCTGTTTCAAGTAGCAAAATTCCTACATGGGGAGGATATGAGGATCACAATTTATATAAATTCTTAGGTTGATAGGGTCTTCAACAAGTGAATGTGGGAGGGATTTTAGGAGCTTAAAAATTATTAATTGTTGACTATTCAATGACCACAACCAATGATTAGTGTCATGCCACAACCCCATGGGATTTTAGCCCATTGACTAGGGTTAATAACTTCAAACACGAATATGTCTCAAACCATGAATAATTACGTGGCGATTCATATATCAATGGAAACATCTAGAAAATTAGAAACCATAAAAAATATTCTTGACTCAGAATATAGTAATTTGGTAGGTCAAATTTCCCATGCAAGATCGGGGTAGCCCCTGGTGTGACTTGGGTTGACATCAATGAAAACGATTGATCAACATGAAAAATCATATTGGAATGTGAAGCAGTAATGGAAACAAGAACTCAAAAGATACGAAATTGATCAATTTCAGAGTATCTCATTAGGTGGAAGAACTTACCCACTGAAATTTCCACATGGGAGGATGATAATTTTATATAGAAGCATCCAAAAATACTCAAGCATTAAGGACAACACTTTTTTGAAGGATAGGGTCGTGTTAGGGCCCAATATTAATATTGTAGTCCATTATTGTTGTTAGTGTAGCCCCCTTATTGTTTTTAGTGTAGCCACCTTCTTTTTATTGTTGTACCCCTGTAATCCCCATATTTTTATTATTTTTCCCATAATAGCCCACTATTGTTATTATTCTACCCTTACATTATGATTGTTAGGTAGGCTAGGATTATAGTGTGACCCCATGGACTCCTATATACAGAAAGGAGGTTTTTTCATTTGAATCATCTAGGAATTGTTCATTTATGTCATGTAAATGAGTTTTCCCCCACGAAGTAGTTGATTTCTAAGGCATTGATCTCTCTTTTCTTCTATATTTGGAGTTGGTTTCATAACAATTTGGGTAACCATCTATGCTATGATTCAAGTAACTTCCATGCTATGATGTTGCTGCAAAATAGAGCATCAGTGTCAACAAAGTTCCTACATAATTTACAACATCATGAATTTGAGAATTCCACCAATTCAATTACACTCCAAATAAATTTTTATAAAACAAAATTCTTAGCTCAAAATACTTTATGTGTGGCATTGATCACCATGGTTTCACTCTCTAGCAAATATTTTTTGTTCTACTCACCAACATAATTTATTTTGATCCCTCTCCACAGATTTCTCTTAAGGCATTTATTATGTTGGGATATATATTATACAATATTTATAATGTCATTGTGGTTCCATGACACACCTATAACATGTCATCCATATAGGACAAAAATTAAATGGTCCAGTCCCTCTCATAGTACATTAACACTCTCACCCAATCACTCAATACACCAAATACCAACATGCCTTCACTCACTATGCAAGTTGCCTTTTATTTTGAGAATATTAGGAGTTGGAGGGTATGCATGACAAGGGTTTCATTTTCTCAAGATGAGTCTCTCATAAGGATAAGCACTTTAATGAGAAAAAAAATGACAATATTGACCAATCACTTATTATCATTCCCATGACATAAAAAAACCCTAAGAATGTCATTTTAAAAATCTCTTGTGAAATTTCCTAATGTCATTAAAGTAGAATCTCACAATTACTTATGCCAGTAATGGTGTGATCATTTTTTTACTCTCTTAAAGAAAAAATTTCTATACATGCACCCCATCAAACATAAATCATCGAGTCAAAATGAATGGAAATGAATGAATATGAGGTTTTGTTAGGGAGTTTCAACAAGTGTTAGTTGTGCCAAGAAATTCTAGGGAATGCTAGGCATGTCAAGAAGTGCCAGTGTGTGCTAACATGTGCTAGATAGTGCCAATGCATGTCAATAATGCCAAGACATGCCATGTGTTAAGGCATGCCAAGATGTGTTAGGTGTTAGGGTATGTGAACGTGTGTCAAGGAGTGCCATGCGGCAAAAGGGAACACCAAGTTAAAATTAAAATAAATGAACACATATGAGGGTGTATACTTCAGGACCTTACATTTTCAAGAGGGGCATGCTATGCATACCAACACTAGTGCCACTACATGCCGAGGGCCATGTGATAGTTTGTCTTAAGTACCAAATAATCCTTTATTACTTCTCTCTTAATTGTGATAATTGATCTAAGATAAATTTGATCTTAAATGATGCCAAGGCATTCCAGGGGATTCAAACGCATGCCAAGAATTTTCAATTGCCACCAAGTGCCAAGAGCCAATATGTGCCAGGGAGTTATAGGGCATGCTATGGAGTTTCAGGTTTTCTAAGCAGGGAGTGACAAGATATACTAGATAGTTCCAAGGCATGATAGAGTGTTAAGGAAGCATACCAAGATGTGCCAAAGTGGCAATGTGTGTCGAGTGTTAATGAGTGCCAGGGAAACACAAGGGATCACTATGTCAAAATGCATGGAAATTAATGAATAAGAGTGTGTGACAAGGAGTGTTAACGAGTTCTAGGTGTGATAAGGAGGGAGTGACATGGTATGCTAAGTAGTGCTAAGTCATGCTATTGTGCCAGATTGGCCAGTGACCAAGATGTGCCAGGTGCCAGGGTGTTCCAACACATGCTAGGAAGTGTTCAAGAGTCCTAAGGACACACAAGGGAGCACTAGGCGAAAATAATGCATGCAAATGAACGATTAAGAGATTGTGACAAGAAGTGTCAGTGACTTACATGTGTGTTAAGGAGGGAATGACAAGGAATGCTAGGCAGTTATAAGGCATGCTATAGGCTAGGGAAAATGTCAAGATGTGTCAGGTTCTAGGGTGTGCCAATGCATGTCAGGGAGCGTTATGGAATGCTAGGGAAAAAAATGGTGACTAGTTTCAAATGCATGGAAATGAATGAATAAAAGTGTGTGACAAGGATTTTTAGTGAGTTCTAGGTGTGATAAGGAGGGAGTGATAAGGTATGTTAGGTAGTGATAAGGAATTATAGAGTGCCAGGGTGACATGCCAAGTTGTGACAAGTGTCAGGGTGTGCCAATGTGTGCTAGGGAGTGTTAGGGAGTGCCACAGAAACACAAGGGAGAACTAGTTTTGGACATGTTTCCCTTCTTCACTTCCTTAATCAACGAGACTACTTCGGCTTCTAATGATTCCCTTTCTTGTTTTCTTTATTTCAGCTTCTTTTTAAGTGAATCTTCAATACATTTTTGTTCTTCAACTTCAATTTTTCCAGACCTTGAACTTTTTCTTCAAGAGTATTGGAATGGATCTTATCAGCCTTGAGCTCTTTTATAAGCCTAATTGCCTCCTTAGAAAATTCTTCTATGGTCAACCCTTCTTCTTCATTTTTTGATACCTCTTGTTTATTGTGCTTGGTTATAAACAATACTCTCTCATTGGCTTCTTCTTCGTTGTCATTGTCTTCATTGGATGATGAGATATATTCTTTAGAGAGAAAGTTCCTTTTGAATCCTTTATTTTTTCCTTGCTTGTTTAATTACTTAAAGCCTTTCTTTCCTTTTAGGTTTTCATCATTTCTGTTCGGACATTTTGCTACGAAATTCCCAACCTCACCACAATTGAAAAATATCAATGGAATTTTACCTTTGAATTTTCCCTTACCAATTTATAGTTTTCTCATAAAGTAAGCATATTATCCATCTGAAAGACCGTCATCATCTTCCTTTTATTCACACTTGCAGGTGCAGGTCTTTTCCTTTGAAGGTTGTTTGTCCTTATTGGTTTTCTTAGATGCAGTGAACACAATTTTTAGATGCAGACTACCCTCTTCTTCATCAAGTCTCATTTCGTATGCTATGAGAACTCCATGTAATTCCTCTTTGCTGAGTTTGTCCAGATTTGCACTGTATTCTAAGGCTGATACCTTTGGGTTGAATTTCCATGGTAAAATTCTAAGAATCTTCCGTATAATAGTCTTCTCATCAACATTCTCTCCCAATCCTTCCGGCATTTGTTATTTCATCAATGTGTTGGAATTATGCAACAATGCTGCCATCTTCTTTCATTCTAAGTTGTTCGAATTTTTCTTTGTATATTTGAAGCTTTTCTTCTTTGAAATTTGATTCGCCTGCATATATATTCTCAAGCTTGTCCCACACATTTTTGGCGGTTTTACAACCCAATACCTTATGTTATACAAATTCAATAAGTCCACTGATAATAATATTCTTTGCTTTTGCATCTTTTACCAAATATTTCTTACCTTGTTCATTCGTGGTTGGTGTAAAGACATTTTGAATAGTATCCCATACTTCGTAACCTTGCACTAAGAGATAGACCTCCATTCTTCCTCTCCGGAGTGCATAATTATTTTCATTGAACAGAGGTACACCATTCTTGGTATGTTCCATGAAATCCTTATAGTTGTTAAACTGTTATTGAAGGAACCAAGCTCTGATTCTAGTTGTTGGAAATATTGAGGGGGGGGGGGGGGGGGGTGAATCAATATTCCTTTCAATTATTACTATTATTAATATTTTGGAGCATTAGTTAATATTCAATTATTATCAGTGTTTGTACAATGATAGCAGTAAACAAAAGGAACACAAATGCACATAGTTTTTAAGGTTGAAACCCCCTCCGGGACAAAAACCACCTGATTTCTTTTATAATAATTCTTTAATATTCAACTCCAATTGAAAAGAAAGCTCCAACTTCCTAGAATATAGAAAATCATTCTTCTCCAGCTCCCACTGGATAGATGCTCCAACGCCTGAGATTATTCAGTAGTCAACTGAATGGATGCCCCAACACCCAATGAGCCGCAACTCACCCTAACACCACCCTACGACCCTGAAGTTTTCACAGGCTTGAACCTGTTGGTGACTTCATGCACCAACCTAACACCACCCTACCACCCTATAGAAGAATAAAATAAGAATGGACTCTCGTACCTGGGAAAATGGTCCACTTTACAATGATATAGAATGATGTAGAATAATAAGACACACTAGACCATAACCCCAACTATGACACAACCACCTAATGATGATCCTAGACCTCCCAACACTGCCTTTTCAATTATTGGCAGATAGACACTTGTACAAATTTTACAATGATGCTTTTAAAATGAATCAGTATAATGATACCTTTACAATGACTGTATGCAGTGTTGCCCACTTCAAGACTTCATGTGGTGAACTTCTTGCTGTTGTTCTGCACCTTGATTGCTTCTCTTGTCATGATACCCTTTCTCACTCTTTAGAACATTAGTCATGCATTGAGTCTTATCTTGATGAATATATAATACTTGCAAAAAGTCTTCAAGGAAATACCCATTACATGATAATAGAAAAACTTACCTCATCCTGCAGAGCATATGTCAGTGCTAAGCTAAAAAAAAAAAAAATTAAAATACAAAGAACCTAATGCAATTAAGAGATGAAAATGCATATAAAAAATATACTTACCTAGAGCTTACCACTCCTGCATCATTTTGCTACACCTTTCTTTGCTTTTCTGGCCTAGAAAGTCTAGTCCTTTGCAGCCCATGACATCACATGATCTAGATTTTTCTTTCCTTCTAGGAGCTATATTTGAATATGATGTATCACTGTAATTTTAGATCCCCAATATGTGATTTTTGGTCCTGTAGTAGCCCTCCGAGTCTTCTTTCCAATGGCACAGGTTTGACCAAATTTGGATTCTTCAAGGAAAATTTATGCCAAATCTTTCCCAATGACCTAATTATGGACTAGTTTAGTAGGGCGAACTTGTACATCATGCCACATGTCACTTTTTTCTCATTTGACTCTAAAATTGATAAATAGAAAACTACATTTCGTGCACTATCCACCAATATTTAAAGAATTCCAATCAACTTCTTAGAGAGAGAGAGTTATGACGATTTTCCCAAGGTCGCCTCTTTGATATGAAGTTTAAGAGCCTGCAAAAACACTAACTTACACAAATCATATCTCCAAAAATGTTGTGAACCATGATTTGAAATGTTTATGCACGCTTTCTCAGGATTTTGGATTCACGTGATAAATATTTCACCTTTCGAGCCTTCATAGTAAAAAATTTATAGAAAAAATTCCACGATGACTTCTTTCAAGTATTGAAATCCCTACATGACGAGGATATGAGGATTGCAATTTATATAAATTCCTAGGTTGAGAGGGTCTTCAAAAAGTGAACGTGGGAGGGATTTTAGGAGCTTAAAAATTATTAATTATTGATTGTTCAATGACCACAACCAATTATTAATTTCGTGCCACAACCCCATGGGGTTTTAGCCCACTAACTGGGGTTACTAACTTCAAAGATGAATATCTCTCAAAATGTGAAGAATTACATGGCGAGACATATATCAACGGAAATATCTCGAAATGTAGAAACAATAAAAAATATCCTTGACTCAAAATATAGTAATTTGGTAGGTCAAAATTCCCATGCAAGATCAGGGTAGCCCCTGGTGCTGCTTGGGTTGACATCAATGAAAACCAATGATCAACAGGAAAAATCATATTGGAATGTGAACAAGTCATGGAAAAAAGAACTTGAAAGCTACTAAATTGATCAATTTTAGAGTATCTCATCAGGTGGAAGAAATTACCCACTGAATATTCCACATGGGAGGATGAAAATTTTATACAGAAGCATCCAAAACTACTCAAGCATTGAGGAAAACACTTTTTTGAAGAATAGGGGCATGTTAGGGCCCTATATTACTAGTGTAGTCCCTTATTTTGTTAGTGTAGCCCCCTTATTTTTATTCTTGTACCCCTGTAATCCCCATATTTTTATTATTGTGCCCAATAATAGCCCACTATTGTTATTATTCTACCCTTACATTATTATTTTTAGGTTGAATAGCATTATATTGTGACCCCATGGACTCCTATATATAGAAAGGAGGTTTTTTCATTTGAATCATCTAGGAATTGTTCGTTTATGTCATGTAAAGGAGTTTCCCCCCTCAAAGTGGTTGATTTCTAAGGCATTGATCTCTCTTTTCTTCTATTTTTGGAGTTGGTCTCATAACAATTTCGGTAACCATATATGCTGTGATTCAAGTAACTTCCATGCTATGATGTTGCCGCAAAATAGAGCATCAGTGTCAAAAAAGTTCCTACATAATTTACAACATCATGAATTTGAGAATTCCACCAATTTAGTGACACTCCAAACAAATTTTTAGAAAAAAAATTCCTAGCTCAAAACACTCCATGTGTGGCATTGATCACCATGGTGTCACTCTCTAGTAAATATTTTTTGGTCTACTCACCAGCATAATTTATTCTGATCCCTCTCCACAGATTTCTCTTAAGGCATTTATTATGTTGGGATATATATTATACAATCTTTATAGTGGCATTGTGGTTCCATGACACACCTACAACATGTCATCCATATAGGACACAAAGTAAATGGTATAGTCCCTCTCATAGTTCATTAACACTCTCACCCAGTCACTCATCACACCAAATACCAACATGCCTTCTCTCACTGTGCAAGCTTCCCTTTATTTTGAGAATATTAGGAGTTGGAGGGTATGCATGACGAGGTTTTCATTTTCTCAAGATGGGTCTCTCATAAGGATAAGCACTTTAATGAGAAATAAAATCACAATATTGTCTAATCACTTCTTACCATTCCCACGCCATAAAAAAATCCTAAGAATGTGATTTTTAAAATCTCTTGTGAAATTTCATAATGTCATTCAAGTAGAATCTCGTAATTACTTATGCCGGCAATTGTGCGATCATTATTTTACTCTCTTAAAGAAACACTTTCTAGAAATGTACCCCATCAAACATAAATCATCTAGTCAAAATGAATAGAAATGAATTAATATGAGTTTGTTTCGGGGAGCGTCAACGAGTGTTATTCATGCCAAGGGGGGAGTGACAAAGAATACTAGGGAATTCTAGGCATGTCAAGAAGTGCCAGCGTGTTCTAACATGTTCCAGATAGTGCCAATGCATGTCAAGAATGCAAAGACATGCCATGTGTTAAGGCATGCCAAGATGTGTCAGGTGTTAGGGTATGTGAACATGTGTCAAGGAGTGCCATGCGACAAAATGGAACACCAAGCTAAAATGAAAATAAATGAACACATTTGAGGGTTGATACTTGAGGACCTTACCTTTTCAAGAGGGGCATGGTAAGCATACGAACTCTAGTGCCAATACATTCCAAGGGTGATGTGCTAATGTGTCTTAAGTACCAAATAATCCTCTATTAATTCTCTCTTAATCGTGATAAATTATCTAAGATAAATTTTATCTTAAACCATGCCAAGGCATTCCAGGGGATCCAAACACATGCCAAGAATTTTCAAGTGCCACCAAGTGCCAAGAGCCAATATGTGCTAGGTAGTTATAGGGCATGCTATGGAGCTTCAGTTTTTCTAAGGAGGGAGTGAGAAGATATGCTAAATATTTCTAAGGCATGATAGAGTGTTAGGGAAGCTTAACAAGATGTGGCAAGTGGAAATGTGTGTCAAGTGTTAGTGAGTGCAAGGAAAACACAAGGGATCACTATGTCAAAATGCATGGAAATGAATGAATAAGAGTCTGTGACAGGGAGTTTCAGCGATTTCTAGGTGTGCTATGAAGGGAGTGACATGGTATGCTAGGTAGTGCTAAGTCATGCTAGTGTGCCAGAGTGGCATGCACCCAATATGTGCTAGGTGCCAGGGTGTTCCAACACATGCTAGGAAGTGTTAAGGAGTCCTAGGGACACACAAGGGAGCACTAGATGAAAATAATTCATTCAAATGAGTGATTAAAATATTGTGACAGGAAGTGTCAGTGACTTATAGGTGTGATAAGGAGTGAATGACAAGGTATGCTAGGTAGTTCTAAGGCATGTTATAGGCTAGGGAAACATGTCAAGATGTGTCAGATGCTAGAGTGTGCCAATGCATGTCAGGGAGCGTTATGAAGTGCTAGGGAAAAAAAAGAGTACAGTAGTTTCAAATGCATGGAAATGAATGAATAATAGTGTGTGACATGGATTGTTAGTGAGTTCTAGGTGTGCTAAGGAGGGGGTGACAAGGTATGTTAGGTAGTGCTAAGGAATGCTAGAGTGCCAGGGTGACATGCCAAGTTGTGCCAAGTGTCAAGGTGTGCCAATGTGTGCCAGGGAGTGTTGGGAGTGCCACGGAAGAACAATGGAAAAATAGTTCAAAATTCATGGAAATGAATGGATAGGAGCATGTGATATGGAGTTTCAACAAGTTCCAAGTGTGCTAAGGAGCGAGTGACAAGGTAATATGTTAGGCAATGCCAAGGCACGCTAGAGTGTGAGGGCATGTCAGGGAATGGTAGGGTTTTTTAGGGAGTTCCAAAGCATTCCAAGGAATGAAGGGGATGCTAACATGTGCCACATAGTTCCAAGGTATTGTTAGACATTCCAAGGGTTATGGCATGTGAATATGTAAACTACATTACTTAGTTTTTTTATGGCCATGGTAGGACGTGATCTTTGACACAGTAACTAGTTAAGTGGGTTGATTTAAGATTGGAAATGAGTATCCTAAGATGAGTTATAAGACATTCTTAGGTGAACATGGCATAGTGTAGTTGTAGTAAATGAAACTTGGTCAATTTGTTGTAATCGAGGTAGGAATTGGTTGGGTTCCCAAGTCTAAAAAAAATAAGGGTAGTTATGAGGACATGATAGTTAATGAGTTTAAAGGTGTGACAATAAATGAAAAGTGTGCTAACACATTCCAGATAGTGTCAATGCATGCTGAGGAGTGTTAGGGGAGTGCCAGGGCATCACAAGGGAGAAATAGTTCAAGGTGCATGGAAACGAACAAATAATAGTATCTTTCAGTGAGTGTAAGTGAATTCCAGGTGTCCCATGGACGAAGTGTGTTAGGATAATTTCATAATATGAATTTCAATAGGAAAGCCTACTATTGCGATAAGGGGATGGAAAAATTAGTTTCAGACAAAAGGAGACTTTAGGCTAGACACAACACTATTTTTTCAATTACTTGGTTGGGTTCCCAATTCGCAAAAAAAATAACGCTATCTATGAGGGCATGCCAACTAGGGAGTTACAAGGTGTGAAAGGAATCCTAGGAAGTGATAACACATCCTATAAATTTCTAACGCATGTTAGGCATTCCAATATGTTCTAGGTGCTAGGGTGTGGCGCCAATGCATGCTAGGGAGTGTCAGGGAAACAGAAGGGAGGCCTAGTTTCAATTGCATGGAAATGAATGAATAACAGTGTGTGATAGTGAGTGTTATCAAGTTATAGGTGTGCTAAGGAGGGAGTGAAAAGGTATGTTAGGCAGTGATGAGGCATGATAGAGTGCTAGGAAATTATTCCAAGATGTGCCAAGTTCTAGGGTGTGCCAATGTGTTCCAAGGAGTGTTAGGGGGTGATAGAGAAATACAAGGGAGAATTATTTCATAATGCAGGGAAATGAATGAATAAGAGTGTGTGATAGGGAGTGTCAAATAGTTCCAAGTGTGCTAAGGAGGAGTGACAAGGTATGCTTTGTAGTGCTAAGGAATTCTAGAGTGTTAGGGAAACATGCGGCCAAGATGTGCAAATGCTTGCAAGGAAGGGTTAACTCGGAGTGCGAGGGAAAAAAAGGGAGCACTACGTCAAAATGCATGGAAATGAAAAAATAAGTGTTTTTTATTAGAAGTGTCAGTGATTTCCATGTGTGCTAAGGAGGGAGTGAAAAGGTATTTTAGGTAGTGTTTAGGCATGTTAGAAGCAAAGGTGATATGCCAAGATTTCCTATGTGTTATGGTGTACCAACACGAGCTAAGGAGTGTTAAGGAATGATATGGAAACACAAGGGAGAACTAGGTAAAAGTGAATGGAAATGAATGAATAAGATTTTGTGACTAGGATTGTCAATGAGCTCTAGGTGTGCTAAGGAGAGAGTGACAAGTTATCCTAGGTAGTGCCATGGAATTCTAGAGTGATAGGGTGACATGCCATGATGTGTCAGGTGTTAACATGTGCCAATGCATGCTAGGGAGTGTCAGAGAAAAACAAGGAATAACTAGATCAAAATCCATGGAAATGAACAAATAAGAGTGTGTGACAGGGAGTGTCAATTAGTTCTAGGTGTGTTAAGGAGGGAGTGACAAGGCTATATGCTAGGCAGTGCCAAATATGCTAAACAACCAAGGCTTGTCAGGAAGTGTTAGGGTGTGTTAGGGAGTTTAAAATCATGCCAAGGAATGTAGGGGATGCTAACACATGCCACATACTGCTAAGGCATTTAAGACATACCAGGTGTTATGAAATGTCAAGATGTAAATTGTGTTGTTTAGTTGTTTTATGACCACAGTTGGATGTGATGAGCCTTTTCTTGGTAACTTGTTAAGTGGGATGGATTGAGATTGGACATGAGTAGCCTAATATGAGTTATAGATATTTATTAGGTGAACAAGGCATATGTTGAATTTCCAAAACACATGAGAATATAGGTTTGGTCTTAGAATACTTGATGCAAACACACTCAAGTGCCGCAACGTATCTAGTTTTCACAAAGAAATCTACACACATCAGGGAATCAACTTGTGCACATGACAATTTTTAACTTTTTCAAATCTTTCTTCATTAAATTAAAAACTATAATACGATAGGCTAGAGCTCTCATACCTGGGAAAATGGCCCTTTACAATCACATTGATACAAGGAATACAACTAGGGCTTTGTGTTAGTCCTTTGAAAAACAATCTACCTTGAACAAGACAACACTTGACCCACTTTACAAGACAACACTTGACCCACTTTTTTATGGTGGCAACACATGTCCCTTCCAGTCCGCATATCATGAACACATCTAGCAGATCCTCTTTCCTACCATTATGTAACTCCACAATCTACCTCTATCAATGAAATCAACTCCTTTAGGTTACTGAACTCGGCTCAAAAAAAATTCCCTCTATTTACCTCTTTTTTCCTTTAAGGTTTGCAACACTTAGGGTTTTCGATTAGCTGTTCACAACTCTGTTTGTGGACAACTCTTTTTTTTGTCCACTTTTTCCATACTCCTAATCCAAGATAAAAATTATAGGGATATGGAGGTTTCCCTTCTTCTCACTCACTCAATCCTCTATAATACAGTGAAATAGGGCTAGTTGGATAGCACACTTGACTGCTACTTTATTCCTTAAAAGTTGGCACATCATTAGGCCCAATAAACCTACCCTTCTACCAGCCTTATTTTCCTTCAGAAGTAGAAGGCTTAGGGCTTTTCTTTCACAATCACCTAAAAAACATCGAACTATAATTGGACTTACATCATTTTTCCCAAACAAAATCAATTTTTTTACTGATCTAGTGCTCACAATAGTACCCTCATCTAGGGCTCTTCAAATATTCTACCTAATTGTTATCTGAGTCCTATTAAAATCACTATTCTTGTGTACCAATTTCTTTTTTTTCCAATCTATGAAAATATATTAACTACTCCTCTTATCATCCTTCTAAAAATTTCTATATGCATGAACTAGTGCCACAAATCATCCACTAACAGTCCATTAACAAAACTATTTATAGGTTGCTTCAAATATTTGTCCAAAAGTCTATGGAAAACCCACCAAAATCAACTCCTCTTCATGTCAATCCAATCCTAATATGGCACATTTCTTCTACTTAATATTATACTCAGGTTCCACCTTCCTTTGGATTTTTTTATCTTCACACATACTTCTGCAAATCATATTACAAGTATATGGTATATATTGCAGAGATAAACCTCTCTAAGGGCCATGCCCCCTCTTCTTCTACTCATATTTGTCACAGTCTTAAGGGCATAACTTATGGACTGAACATGTTAGGGAACCTCCCTAACTAGGGAATTATACTTCTATTTTAATTTCTTTAGGAAAGACTCTATCCACCCATATAAAAAATAATAACTCTTGCCTCCATAAGAGATTCAACCTAGCTCATATGGATCCATAGATTCTGGGCATTTATTTGAATGAATATTGACCTGGACTTTAGATATCTATAACACTGAAACTACGGTTACCTCAATAAATATTACACCTACAGCTACTACATGTTTTGGCCCTAAATTCTAGTGAATACCCTCCTCCATTTGTGTTGGTCTTTATCACATACCTTGCAACCTACTAACCACCACAATATAGGGTCTCAAACCTCTCTACAATTTCAAAAATTTTTCCGACCTTCACACAAAACACCACTAAAATCACATGTCCAGATTCTCATGAGCCACCTCTCTTGAGATCTATTTTCCATAAGAGAACCAACAATATGCCATCCTACTTCTTATCTCGAACCTATTAAGTTATGTGACATTCTTTTGAACCCTCACATGATGATATTTCTCTTGGTGGATGAAAATGGCCTCCCTTTAGCAAACCTTTCTCAACCCTATAACTCAACCTACTTTTGGACTAAATGTCTCTTGGCCTCCTTGATCAAATGAGCTCCTTCTCACTAGATGTTATTTCCTTCATACTAAGGCCTCCTTAAATATGTTTTCCTAGATAGGCCTCTTAAGAACCCTCTAGAACTTACGATCTTTATCCACTTAGACCTTAGGAAATATTATTTTACCTTTTTAATTTTCTTTTAGATTTTAAACCCCATCTTGGGTCCAAAAACCCTTCTCTTTGGTTCTTTTCCAACAAATTATTTTGTGACCAAACTCACAAAAACCCATATTAATAGTCTTGTGGATTTCCTCCCAAGCTACAAAATTCAATAGCATAGTCTAGTTTTAGTAATCGTAACTTGGTCAAATTCTTGTAGTCAAGTGAGGGCTTGGTTGGGTTCCCAAGTTGCAAATTAAGTAAGGGTAGTTGTGATGGCATTTTTATCACTCATATTGAACCTCAGACTGAGAGAGGCAATCCCAAGGTAACATCAAACCAAACTTTAGACTTGGTATCTAGCCCTACCAAGTCATAGAGGGATCTCTCGATAAAATCATAGCCAAGAGGGATGGATAAAAAAAAAATTAGGCTAGCTAAGGAGTATAGAGGGTTTTGATTTTTATTTTTAGGGTTGGGCTCACTGAACATGGATTAGGTCAAGGGGAATAGATCAAGGTCAAAGGGATGAAATTGTAGTCTATTTGATCGAGCAAGGTAGGTAAAAGGTTTAAAATTCAAAAGACGATTAAATGAGATGAAAATATTGGTGAGGAGATAGGGAAATCATCTGGAATGTATTTTCCCTAAACTGAAGAGAATGAACACATTATACTGAATTTCCCAAAATAGAGCATAAATAAATATGGATTTTGTCTTTCAACTTGAATCAAGTATATTATAGATATGAAATGGTTTATGAATTAACAATACAGTCAAACAATTTGATAACAAAGAGGAAACTATGTTATAGATATGAAATGGTTTATGAATTAAAAATACATTCAAACAATTTGATAATAGAGAGGAAACTATGTCTAAAACCCATACCACATGGATCCCAAGAAAATAGTTGCAATTTTCCATTAATGTCCAAGCCAAAATGATACTTGATCTATACAATATCTCCAAATGATTCCAACCATTACAATGAATAAAAAAATACACCTTGTATACCTAAAACCACTTCCTCTCATCCTCAAGGGTCGAATCCATGAGGTGAGGGAGTTGTTACATCAAAAGCTAAACTGAAAGTTAAAGTCTAGGATGAGGAAAGTGACTCATTCCTATCTTTAAGAACAGATACATTTGACTTCAACTAATGAGTTAATTAATGTATATACCTTAGGTAAAATTAAAATATGACATTCAAATTTTTAACTTTTTCACTTACCCAAGTAAAAAATGAAACATAAGTGAAACTTCAAAATTTGATTAAACTAGTGAAAATGTAAATTTCCTTGTAAAAGCGCAGTGCCATGACATAAAACTTGACTTATTTTCTAAGCCACTTTTGGAGGCCTCCCCCTTGTCCAAATCCGATCCATGACATCTCATTGGAAATTTATTTGAGTCTAGTTTACAAATATGCTTTCATGTTCCAAAATGGTGTCCATTTTCCCTTTCAAAAACTGTTCTACCAATACCGGTAAATGCGCAGCGCTAGGGTCAAAAAGTGGGCAGAAACATGATTGTTTGGTGGTTTCTTTCCTCTTTGAGGGACCATTTATCCTCCAAATCTTCTGAAACTTGTTGGAGTTGATGTACAAATAATTATGAACATGATTGTGATGGCCATTCATCAATTGGATGCCTAAAAAAAGAGCGCAATGCCAATGGTGCTGCGTGTTTAGCAAATTTTCTATGTGCCAAACTATCCAAAAATCAAAATTTGCACAAGAATGCCAATTGTGCCAAAATTGTGAATTTGCTTGCTGATTTAGGGGTTATAGGCATGCAGGGGCACCTCAGCAAGAATTTTAAACTTCTCCTTCTCCTTTGGCTTAGTCAAAGCCTGAATCTTTGCATGGGATCGTTTAAGCTTGGCCCTTGCAATCCTGTTTCTCATGGCATAGTGTTTCACCATATTTCTCCGAATGTCAATGTATTTATTTTACCTCTTTAGCATGCCCTCCAGATTAAAATTTTCTCTCCCAAGCCAAGACTCTTTGTCTCTTCTAATCTCAATGGAAATCATCTCACTTGGAGTAAGCTACTCTGCCAATTCGGCCTCTTTTTGCCTTTCCAGAGCTAAAGCCCTCTTTAGCCCAATTGTCCTCTGTCTCCATCTCAGAAGCTGATCTTCCTCATCATCACTATCATCAAATCTTCCTAAGGTATCCTCCAGCAAGGGCTTGGCATTTGCTACCTCTCTTTGAGCTCTGATTGTCTTGACTTCACTGATGGTTTTCTTAGTCTTCAACTGCTGATTTTCTAGCTCAAGAAAGTCAATCACGTACTGTGCTCTATCAATATTAGCATGAAGTTCACTAATCTTGGCCTCCTTTCCTCTAATCACTGCACTAGTGGCTCTATCCTCATCCTCCTCATCAATCTCAATGAACTAAAATTCCTGCTCAGTTTCATGTTTGTCCTCCTGCTCAACAATGATAGGCTCTGTAACCTTTTCCTTTCCCTTGTCTACTTGTTTTGCTAATGAAGAAGGCATGGCCCCTTTCACACCATGTGAAGCAAAAACATGCCTGTGACCTCTCTGATATGTCATGGGAAATGGCTCAATATTAGTCATTTTAATGCAAGCTGCCTCAATGTCCCTTTCACTGCTTGATGCTCCGGTATCATGATGTGATGGTGAAAGGTTATAGAAAGGTGATGAGGTAGGATCAACATGAGGTGAATGGATGTGAGTGGGTGGTGATTTATAGACAATGAGATGTGATGGAGAAGTGGATACAGGAGGATGAGATGATGAAGGGATATCCTGCTCATGATGGCTAGGTGGGGTAGTGAAAAACTCTTTTGCAATGAATGCATCCCATGAAATGTTTTTCTCCTGAAGCTGATGCATGAACACCATTTTTATGAGTGAATGATGAAATATACTCTGCATTTTATGATCTTAATCCCTCTTTTACACAATCTAAGCCATATTTTCAATGCTATGGAAAATATAGTAAGGTATGCGTAGCATTATAAATCTAGTGAAATGCATGAGGAGTCGAATATTATATGAGTAGAGTCGAGAAAACTTCCCTTCACAAGTGATGTATTTCATGATTATCCTCATCACTGGAACATACTGGTCAAGGAGATGAGAGAAAGGTAAAATTGACTTCTTTTGATCTCTGTACCTAGGTTTGAGGTACGGTTCATAATAGCTCATATCCAAGTCTGCTTGTTTAAGCCACCTCTATCCCACACTAGTGATCCCTGTAGCAACTACAATAGCTTTGGTGGACATATCAAAGGTGACCCCAGCAAGAGTGACCTGTTTGTCATGTAGATTAGTGATGAACAATGTTTTTAACCCCGAGTGATTTTAAATTTGCTGCATTATCTCACAAAACTCAAAACAACCAACATGCTTGAAACAAGACACAATGAGAGGAGAGGCCATAATTAATCTTGTTGTGATTGGTTCAAACCTATTAATTCTCCCTCCTTTATGGTCATTTCTTCTTGGAATTTGTGCCTCACCAATACCACTATCTTCTTCTTTAGACATTTTAAAATTTGACTTATGAAACCCTAGGATACAAATGGAACGGGATGAAAGGGAAGGGGATGAGATGGCTATCTTGAACAGGTAAAGGGAATGAGTGAAGGGAATGAAGTGAATGAATAAACTAGGTTAATGAAAACCCTAGGTGAATGAAATTTACCCTGATTTTGACTTATATATGCTTAAGGAAAGTGAACAAGGTGTATAAACAATGCTCATAAATTAAAATTACGGTTTCATTAGGGTTTCACTTAAAAACATTAAAGAGTAACCAAATAGCTTAGAAACAAGGAAATGAGGGTGTACTTACTATTTATAAAATCCTTGGAGGATTTTAGGAGAAGTTTGGAAGTTGTTTCAAGTGACACAACACTCAACAAACTTGACTGTGTAGGCATGAAACACCACTATCTGAGTGCACATAGCTTATCTGAATGCGCAGCGCCACTGTCTAAGCGTGCAACGCCTTTACAATTTTCACAGAGATCTTCTAGCCAGGGCACAACACCACTGGGAAAGCACACAGTGTCAGTTCAAATGCGTAGCGCCTGTGGATTTGGCCCAATTTCACTCAAAAAACTTAGAAATTTTTCCTTGTTGAATACTTCTGATGCTTTGAAGGGTAAAAATAGCTTTTTTGAAATGCTTGATGGCCTTTATAGGCAAGTGGATTTAAATTTAACTTGAATACCCACTTTTCTAATGTTGAGGTCTTTTTCCTTTACCACTGATGCTTTTTTGACCTTTGGTATTGCAGGTTGCTGAAGTCATGGAGTTGGATTTTTCTTGCTTACTGAGGCTTGACATAATTGCTTTGAAAACTTTGGGGTTTTATTTATTACATATAATAACATGAAATTACATTTGGAAAAATTAAAATAATTACATAGGTGACTTTTGTATCAAAATGGCATTTTGATAAAAAAAGTCTTCAAACTGAAAATACAACCTTTAAAGTATAATGAAACCATCATGATGATCTTGTTCAATCCCTCTCATATATATGCTGACCTCATCTAGATTAAGGATTGACCTTGAGAAATGAAAAATCCTAATGACCTAATGAGACTGTTTTCCGACTTGACCTTTGAATGATATTTTGACCTTACAAATTTCCAAGTAAATCAAATAACTTTCATAAGTGTTTCTTATGCTCAAAGAACCATGGGAATGAGTCAGCCAACATGATCTTCTGAGGGAGAAAAATTTTATTTGACAAGGACAACCACCAGCAGAGAAATTTATGTCACGACCTAATAGAATGATAAAAAATTTATTCATAATGGGACACCTAAGATGCACATGAAAATGTGTTTTCATCCCTGGTGGAAGTATGAAAATACCAACACTAATAGGCATGATAGCTAAGGAGGGTTATGGAATTCCAAGGAATGAAAAGGTGTGCTAACACATTTCGAACAATGTCAATGCATGTTGAGGAATGTTAAGGATTGTCGAGGCATCACAAGGGAGAACTAGGTAAAAAAGCATGGAAATGAAGAAATAAGAGTGGGTGATAGGGAGTGTTAATGAATTCAAGTGTGCCAAGGAAAAAGTGTGTTAGAAGAAGCTCATAATAGGATTTGCAATAGGAAAGCCTACAATTGTGATAAGGAGCTCAAAAAATCAGTTTTAGACAAAGGGAGACTTTGTGTTGGGCACAACACTATTTTTCCCTCATCTATTAGTTTTATATGACATGTGACACACTTTGGTTGAATGCTCATGTTTTAAACTATTTTAGACAATTTCATATTTTACATTGTTGTGTATAAGTTTTTGGGAACTCGGCTTGTGCCAAATTAGATATTCTTGTGTATTTTATATCTTGTGGTTCTTACAAACTCTAAGTTAATGCTCTATTGTTTATATGAACTGGACATACATGTGAAATAATTCCTATGTAAGCTATATTGTTTCTTAGTTGTTTTATGACCATGGCTAGATGTGATCCTTTTCTTGGTAATTTCTTAAGTGGGACAAGTTCAACTTGGACATGAGTGGCCTAAGATGAGGTATAGACAGTTCTTAGGTGAACACGACACAATCTATTTGTAGTAGTTTCAATTGGTCAGTTGTTGCGGTTGATGTAGGCCAATGTCACATGAAATGTAGTTGCTAAGGACTTGATTCAATTCCAAAGTAATGAAAAGATGTAAAGCTAGTTGTGAGGGCATGAGTGCCAAGGAATGCTACGGAATGCTAACATGTGCCAGATAATTCGAAGACATGTAAAATATGCTAAGTTGTGTCAAGTGCTAAGGCATGAAAATATGTGCAAGCGCGTGATAATATGTGTCAGGGAAGATCAAGGAAAAAAAAGGAGAAACAAGTTAAACTAAAAGGAAATGAACACAAGAGGGTTAATAAGTCATAAATTTACCTTTTCTAGGAGGGGCACTATATGCACACCAACACTAGGTGGAAATAGGGGCCAAGTACTGCATTCTAAGTGCCAAATAATCCTCTGTTACTTCTCATCTACTTTACAATAATTGATCTCAAATAAATCTAATATTAAACCATGCCAAATCATACCAAGGCATCTTAATTAATTCTAGACATGCTAATACTTTCCAAGTGCCAACGCGTGTCAAGTGCCAATGAGTGTTAGGGAGTGATACACATGTTATGAAGTGTAAGGGCATGTAGAAGAGTGTTAAAGTGCAATACAATGTTCTAATGCATGTTGAGGAATGTTATGAAGTAATAGGGAAACATAAGTGAGCACTAGGTCAAAATTCATGGAAGTGAGTGAATATGAGGGTGTGAGGGAGTCTCAATGAGTGCTAGCCAGCATGCTAAGGAGGGAGTGACAAGGTATTTTAAGCACTAGTAAGGCATGCTAGGGAATTTCAAGGCATGTCAAGAAGTGCCAGAGTGTGCTAGGGAGTTCCAATGTGTGTTATCATGTGCCAAATAGTGCCAAGACATGCAAGATGCTAAGGCATGATAGGATGTGCAGGGTGCCAAAGTATGCCAATATGTGTCACAGAGTATCAAGGCAACAAAAATAAGAACCAAGATAAAATTCAAGGAAATGAAGAGATAAGAGGGTTAATAAGTCGTGACTTTATATTTTTCAATGGGGGCATGCTAGGCACACTAATAATAGGTTCCAATACATGCCAAGTCCCAGTGTGTGCCATGTGCTCATGTATTTTAATGCATGCCAAAGTGTTCAAGGGCATGCCTGGGACTACAAGGCATGCCAACACATGCTAGGAGAGTGTTATTCCATGCTAGGGCCCGCCAACATGTGCTTAGGTGTCCTAGTCATGGAAATATGTTCTAGGTACAAATATGTTCTAAGACATGCAAGGTGCCAAGGAATGTTAGTGTGTGCCAAAGCATGTTAAGATGTTCCAAGAGTGTTGAGGAGTGCTAGATACCTCTCATTAATATAATTGAAAAATATTGATTATGTATTAAATAATATAGTTTATACACACACTAGTGGAGCTTTATATAAAGGGAATTTGTTAGATAATAGACCTAATAGAGATTAATCATGTACTGACTCATAGGAACACTATATTCTCATTACTTGAGGGAAATGATACACACTAATTATTTCTTAAAAAATTGACTAACTCTAACCACTATATGGCCTTGGACACATAATGAAAAATAATCCACAACAATTGTATTAAGTCATTATATTTTGACAAAAAATATAGTAACATGCACATAGCATCATCAAAAAATCATTGGAATGATCACTGATGACGAACATTTTTCAACCGTCACCAATAGTAACCAAAAAGAGCATTAGTGAGGGTCAATAAAATATCGTCACTAGAACTATCGCCAAAGAGAGAATTAGTGACGGGCCTTCAAAAACCCTCACCAAAAGTGTCACTGAAAATGGCTTTGGTGACAACCCTTAAATGACTGTCACTATATGCACTTACAACAACTCTTTTTTAAGGATCGTCACCATATGTGACATTGGTGAAGGACCTTAGAATATCAACACTTCCAATATTCTTATGAATTTCATTGTGATTTGGCTTTTGAAGAATGCCAAATTTATCTTCAAACTTCTCTTCAAATTTGACCTTTGGAGACTTGGATCTTAAGTCTTATTTTCATGGAAACTTACCTTTATAGCCAATATTTTTTTTTTCACATGGTGATATCTAACAACTAATAGTTTCATCCAATACCTGTAATCTCTTCTAGTTCTTGTTGAAAATTTCAAACTCAATCCTCAACGATCCAATTTATTCCTCAAGCTCTTTCCATTATTATTATTTCTTCATCGTCTGTATATTCATTACTTCTTTTGTTATTTTAGCTTCTTCAAGGTGGGTGTTATGTAACTAGATAATACACACACACACACACACACATATATAGTTCAACAACTTGAAAAATAATTCTCTTTGAGGGGGGAACTGTAATATTCATTTTTTGGTGTCACCTATGACAGGGTTAGGATGGACTTCTAGAGTTGGGAGCATACAGGTCACAGGTACATGTAGGTGTCATCAGTGGGCCCAGAGGATTTTTGGAGGAATTTTGAAGATTTTCTATGAGTAATGATGGCATTCGCTTGATATATTCCATCATCAACATAGTTTATCTTTTTTTCTGATGCATTCTGACAACTTTCGGAAAGCTGAGTTATTTTCGGGCTTAATTCAATTAATTACACTCAAGGTGGCATTCTGGGAGGAATACATGATAGAACACCTTAGTGTAATAGCTCGTTGGAACCGAGATGAGAATACCTAGATGATGGGATGGTTGGACATTATTTTGAGTAAACTGAGAATACATGGTAGTCGATTTACCCTTTCTTGCATTAAAAAGGAATAATTTAATTGGAAAATAAGGGGGAAAAGTGCTCCATGATTAAAATATTAATAAAATAAGGCTCTAGAGGGATCCATGAGATCTATAAAAGAAGAGGAGGAGGGAATTAAGGAATATATTGGATTTGATAACTTTTCTTGTATGTGAGGTTCAAAACCCGGTTCTCTACTCCATTGGTAGCACCAGGATGGAAACCCTAGGGTATGTTGACGAGTGTTGGACGGAAACCCAACTATCTTTGAGGAGACTTCATTTAGGATTTTCATGGAGCTTCATGTATATTGGAGTGAGGATCATTCAAATTCTCAATTAGTGCTCCATTTAGTTGATTTGGTCGTAGCTATTGTTGGAGGTAGAGTGCAGTTGTTCAGTTTTGGTGGAGGGATGGTGCAACGTTGCAACAAATTCTTGTGGCCAACTCTATTTCAGTTATCTCATCTATTTCTTATTTTAGCATGTAAACCCCAATATATATTATAATAAATCTGAGTTTATTTCCCGCATTATGGTGTTATGGATTTGCATGTACGTGTATGTTTTATTTTACATGGAAATATTCTGTTAAATGCATGATAATTTAATGGAGAAATTTTGCTTGAGTTAATTTTTGGAAAAACTAATAAAATATCCCATTTGGGATATTATAGTGGTATCAAATATGGTGATCTTGCTGGTGTGAGGGTTTACTATTCAAATTACCAAAAAATCCAAATTCAAGGGTTTTACTGCAGCTCAATTTCAGAGGAAGATCAATGGTTTATTATTTTGAGGAATTATTGGAGGATGCAGTTGGGTTCTTGTGTTTGGTGTTGGTTGCAAGGTTCATTAGCTTACAATAGCTATAGGCAAACATAGGTTCATTATATTTTCAACTATAGGCCCTGTTAGGGTTCTATATTTTGCTAGAGATTGTGAGAATTAATCACATAGGCCAACATCAAACGAAATTTGGAATCCAGGACCTAGCCTTCCTAGATTTAGAGAGGGCTCTCTCTACAAGATATAACTTTGTTTAAATAATTTTTAGGCTAGTTATGATAGTAATTGGGTTTTGGGTTTGTTTTGGATTTTGGAAGATTTATTGTATTCAATTTATTAATATCTATTGGGTAATGGAGTCAAAATATAACTGGATGGTTGCATCAATATTTCACAGAGTAAACACAGGGAAAACTAGGAATATTTGTTGGATCTCTTGGATTTATAAATGGATTTATAACAGAAGTATGAATAGATTCAGTAGAACTAAAGAGAAATTAAGAATTATTTAGTTTGGATTTCAGTGGAAAAAATAATGATAATAAAGGCATCCAGAATAAGGTACTCAAAAGTAAATCCTATTCATCACGCTTTCTTCTTTACAATTAGAATTCAGATGTTTACAATGAAAGAGGACAATGAAACAATACTAACCAAAGAAAAACATCACCAGTATTTAAGCCACAATAATCCTGTGAATGGTCTGATTATTATTGATGCTCCAGTGCTTTGGAAAATATTACAATACTCCAAAAGACAGTAATGATTCTGATCTCAATCAATCGCCCTTGAGACTTCGAAAACTGAAGTATTGATACAAAAAAATTACAACATAACAATCTATAACAAACATGGTATTTTTAGGATTAAACTTGAACTAAAAACTCTAACTTATTACAAACTTATAGTCTCGGTGGAATGCGCAGTGCAGAGCAGGTGCTGATGTAGTGGGGCAGTTAGGACATGGATCACCTTTTACTGATATGCTAGCAGAATAAATGTTATTCTAGTGAATGAACTATTGCATGAAGGGAGTGTTGGAAATCGTTTACTGCCCGACTCAACCTTTCTGTTTTTTTGTCACCTGAAATCATTTTGTTGTGTTAAAACCCTTTTGTAAACAAAACAACGTGAAAAATCAATATGCCGAACTTGAAATATTTTAAATTTCGATCCTGAAGTCACATTGCATCCGCACTTCGCAACATTTAGAGTTTAATTTTATGAATAATTTTACCGGACATGTGATGAAAAGTGGGATGTGACATGGATGGATGGTGGGGCCGGACCACAACACAGATCACATTTTTTAAGTTTTTTTATAAGCAGGCAGGATGTAAACACTAAAAACATCGAAGTGCGAAGTGTGGGGAAGGAGGTAAGTGATGTGGCGGGGGAAAAGTGGGACTGGATCAGAGGCGCACATCGCAAATTTAAAATTTTACTTATAATTTATGGGGTTAACATCTAAAATTTGTGAAGTGCGGGGAGGGGGACTCTACCCACATCTCACATCGCAGAATGTAGCACTTGGAAAAATAGGGTAAACGTTTAAAACCACGAAGTGCGATTTCCGCTTAGTGGAGGATGACGTGTCAAGGAGAAATGGAGCCCACTGCAATCAATGGAGTTTTATGTGGTAAGGTAATTTTTTATGATGTTTTCATAATATATCAAAGTATTTCAAAAGGCTGTAAAGTGGGGGGCATAGCTACTAAGGTGGGGCCAACCTGCCGCATCGCAAGTTAAAAAAAAATATGTTGCGAGAACTTTTAAAAGTAAGTTAAAACATATATGATGTGATATCGCAAGTCGGCGATCACAAGTTTTAAGTTTTAATTGCGATGTGAAACATGTATAATCTGTGAAATGCGATGAGGGTGAGGTAAATCAGTGATGTGGAGGGATGGCCCACTTTAATAGTGATCGAGGAATAAGGAAGCGGAGTAAGTGAAAAGCGATAAAAAGGTAAGGGTATAAAGGTAAAAGTGGAAAGGCGGAAAAAGGGTGAGTTTAATGATTTTAAATGGAAAATGAAATGAAAAAAGGAGCGTGGTAGGTAATAGGTCCCACTTCATTGTATATTGTACTTCTGAAAGGTCTGAAGGAGACAACAATGTAAATGATTTTGGGTTTTGGCCTATGGGAAAATTTATTTTGAATGTGCGAGATTATAATGAAATGTGTGAAAATATATGAGTGGGGAAGGAAATAAAAAGGGAAATGAATGAAATGAAAGTAGGGGGAAAATATTCTATGGTTTAAAACTTTAGGATAGAAATTAATAATCAGAATTTAAACCATACAAATAACTTTTCCATAGGCAGATTTAGACTAGCAGCCAATCAAAACCTTTAAAATAGAATGGAGCTTTTATTTTTCTTTCTTTCTTCCCTAACATTTTGTTTTGCCTCCTTTTTTTAGAGCAAATAACACCTAACATTTTGTTTTTCCTTCTTTGTTTAGGGAATCTAACACCTAACATTTTATTTACATGGATGCCTATAAAATTAATAATTCTCCTAACATTTTTAATTTTTTCATTCTTTTGCATCCATGTCCTACCTTATTATTTTGAACTTAGTCAACTACTTATGCTAACTTATCAAAACAAATGATGTTACAACACCTTCCTTGGTTTAGACTAAACTATATTTTCTACCTAACTCATTAATCTGTCAAGTTTAAATAGTTTGACAAATTATATTTCACTACCTATTGAAAAGCAATTTAAACCTAATTCAATCATGATTAAACTATATGATTGAATTTTATTGAACTTTTGTGCCATTTTTAAACAAGTTGTACACAATTTATTTTCAGAATTATTCTAAACTTAAGAGTAGTGGAATTTGAATGTGCAACAGTTTTAGAATTTATTGTTTTTTCTTCTTTTTGATGGGGTTCACATATTATATTTTTTATTTATAACATATACCCTCTTTTGATTTTTTATGTTATCTCATTTTTTTATTTATTTTGAAAATTATTCGCAGATTTGGAAATCATTTTACAAAGTAAATTTGACCGAAAGAATAAAATCAGACACCTTGAGATCCTATTAAATATAGGACCCAAATAGTGGTTCCAGTTGGGGATGGCACTTCCCTGCATTGAAGTGTCAAGAACCTATGATCAATAGCCTTATCCATTGGGCATATGAGCAATCTCTAATCTGATTCCTTTTCCGCTTTCAAATATTATGATGGTCTGTTGACCATGGCTTAGGGCCTTCTCTGCAAGATTCAACCTTAATCAACAAAATATCCAATCCAATCTATGTTGACTATGACATTTACAATGATGAAAAAATAATCTTTAGACTAGGAGAAATAATGCTTCAACATCCTGCCATTTATAAGACCACTAGGTAACTCTGTTCCATCCATATCTGTGAGAAAAAATGCATTGTCACCTCTAAAAGAATTTATAATATGGTCCCATCAATATATTATCAAACTTGTTATGCTTTCCTTTGTCTTATCTCCTTGCATCCCATTTTAAAACCTTGTCAGCAATAGAAAAATCAACTACCTTGGTCCTTTTGTCAAAGATTTTCTTGATATTTTCCTTGATGAGTTGTGTTTTGTTATATACCTCCTCTCTTGTTTTCTGCAACTGAATGGTTTGATGAATCCTTCTGATTGCATCGTTTGGTTCCACTTGTAACTCTTGCATCATGTTCATCATTGGTTGTGCTAGAGAATATGGAAGAACAACATCCATTCCATAGAACAGTTGGTATGGTAACATACCAATGGACTTCTTTGTAGTAAGCCTGTCAGCCCAAAGTGCTTATGCCAGGACTTTTTATTCTGTTCTAATAATTTCTTGATGATGTTTACCAGACTCTTATTGGATGATTCAGCCATTCCATTACCTTGTGGGTAATAAGCTATTGAATTTCCTAAAAAAATATGATATTTATCATAGAATTCAACCATATTTTTGGATTTAAGGGCTACTAAATTGTTAGTGATGATTTTCCCTGGGTAGCCAAATCTGGATAGGATATGGGTCTCAAGGAACTTGGTAATAACAACATCAGTGACATTTCTAGAAGGGATGGCCTCTATCCACTTAGTGAAGTAATTTGTGGTTGTTAAAATCCACTTGTGTTGGACATAAGAAGGAGGATGGATTTCACCTATGAAATACAAACCTCATTGTTGGAATGGGCTTTCAACAGAAATGGGTTTGAGAGGAAAGGGTAGGAGTTTATTTTTACCTTAAAAAATTTGACACTTATGACAGGTTGTGACTTTCTTGTAGACGTCAGAAAACAGGGTGGGCTAGTAATAACCAGCCCTGAGAATCTTATTAACATAATTATTCCAATACAGGTGTCCACCATAGTCTCCCTCATGAAAATAATTCAAATTATTTTATGCATCATTCTTCAACAAAAAATTGAGTAATACGACACTCGAATCTTTCCAATAAAGGACATTATCAATGATGCAAAATTTTACTTCTTTTAATTTCAGAAATCTAGCTTTGGTTTTTGTAAGACCAGGAGGAGCATTTAAATTAAACAATACATAAAGCACATTTTCATACCAAGTATAATTTAAAAATTCTTCATTGATTTGTGGAGTCATTTGCTCCTCTTGATCATCCAAATTTGGTATCAAATTTATGTCTAGAGCTTGAAAATTGGACTCAGCCATAAGTTGTGCAATTCCTTGCCCTTTGATCAGTTTGGTAGGTTTTATTTCCATATCATACTCCAAAATTACTGCAATTCATTTTCCTCTTTTTCCATATGGTCCATTCTGCATTAAAATATATTTGACCACAACATTAGGTACATAAGAAATTATATGTGAATCTAGAATATAAACTCTAAAATCTTTAATTTCTTTGACTAGTGAAAAGGCACGTTTTTCCATGATATTATATTTGAGAGAAGCATCTCCTAAAGCTTTGTTGAAGAAAGCTATTGACTGCTCAAATCCTTCACTTTTTTTCTTCAGTAAAATACCTGCAACATTGTGCTCAGAAGCAAAAGAAAATATTATAAAATCTTTAGTAAAATCTAGACTGATTGACACTGGTGCTTTAGTTAATGCTTGTTTTACAATGTCAAAAGATTTCCTAGATTCTATACTCCATTTGATTTCAAAATCTTTCTCGAGCATATTGGTTATGTTTCTAGGAATTTCAACAAGATTAGGGATAAATCTTATAAAAAAAATTAATTTCCCTATGAACGATTGAAGTTCTTTATGTTTCTTGGGGGACTTATCTTTAGGATTTCTTCAATTCTCTTAGGGTCAATTATAACTCCATCTTTTGATATGATATATCATAACATTTTACCTTCTTCTAGGCCAAATAGTGTTTTCTTAGGATTTAAATATATGCCAAATTTCCTGCATTTCTCAAAGACTCGTCTCAAATGTCTCAAGTGTTCTTCATCAGAGTTTTAATACACAGGTACATCATCCAGATAGATTACAATAAAGAGGCCAATCTCTTCTGAAAATGCAATGTCCATTTCTCTTTGGAACATGGCCCCAACATTCATCAGTCCAAAAGGCATTTTCACATACATGAAAGTGCCCCATGGAGTGGTAAAATTTGTTTTATCTTGATCTTTTGGATCAAACAAGACTTGGTTATAGCCAGAGAAACCATCTAGTAATGATATCCTAGTTGATCCTATCACACTTTGTAAGATATGGTCCATTTTCAGTAAGGGATAGTTATCTTTCAGGGAAACCTTATTCAGGTTTTTAAAGTCAATGCACAACCTGATTTCTCCAGTTTTATTTTTGGTTGGCACTATGTTTGACACCCATTTCGAATATCTAAGAGGGAAAATTATTTTAGCATCATACATTCTTTTAAATTCTTTATCAACTAAAGGTAACAAAACTGAATTTATCCTCCGAAGCTTCTGTTTGAAAGGCTTTTTTTCTTCTTTAATTGGAATTTTCTGTTGAATTATGTTGGAATCATAAACTTTTAGATCCTCATAACTCCAAGCGAACACATCAATGTATTCTTTGAATAGGGCTATATATTTCCGTTTGGTAATTAGAGGTAATGTTTTTGATAGTTTAATCATCTTCAGGTTTTGTTCAGTACCTATGTTACATTCCTCAACTTCTAATCCAATGGGCTCAATTTTAGGATTCTTTGCTACATCATTGAATTCAAAAAGTTCTTTTGACGGAGCTAATCCCAGGGGAAAAACATTATCTTTTAGTTGAAGAATTTCAAAATCTTCCTTTTTAGGATCTATTTCATGAATTTCTAATTAATGCACACTTTCATCTAAATGATTATTTACATCTAATCTATCACACTGGTTTACCAAAGGATTATACACAATTTCTCGTTTTTTTACCTGATCTTCTGGTCTCATTTGATCTTGTTCCTAATTATCCAAATCTAACTGTGTTTCCTCGAACTCTTCTTTTGACAGTAAGACGTTTTCAATCTGTTTTTCATTCCCGAAAACCTGCTAGTATCATATGTTATCTGGTATTGTAGGTCAATGTTTAATTTCAATTGTACGTGGTTTATTCGGGTGAGGTATTTTTAAAGTGCTTGCAGAAACAACCAAACTATCAAATATTATATTTTGACTTCTTGGAATTACTACTAGATCATATTGCACAAAAGCATGTAAGTAATCGAGCACTGCATTTCTGTAGGCTCTTAATCTAGGGTGTTTAGCATCATATTCTCCTTTTACTTGTTTGATGATTAATTCAGAATCTCCCTACAAAGTAATTCTTTTGGCCCCTAATTTCTTAAGAAACTGTAGACCTAACATTAAAGCTTCATATTCAACAATATTTTTGGTGCACTGAAATTTAAGTTTATAGGAATTACCTTAACAATTATTATTATCTGGATTAGATAAATAGATTCCTGATCCAGAGCCTTCTTTAATACAAGCCCCATCAAAGGTTATATTCTAGAAGAGTTCTAAAGTAGGAGTTAATTGTTCGATTAGAGCTACGTTTTTAGGTGTATCCATGTAATTTGTAAATTGGGCTTCAATTTCAGTATCATTAAATAACATGTATGAATCCAAATAAGTGTGAAAATACTATAGAGGGAAATTATAAGGTTTTTCTCGACTGTTTACCATATATTTCATGAGATTTTCCCTATATAACCTTATTTTCTTGCGAAAGACTAGTAATGTGGCAAAAGGCATATCTAGTTGAAGAGTTCCTTGTAACTTCGCTCCCCAAGAATGTGATAAAAGCATGCCATATTTAGGAGGAATGTATGCTACGACAATGTCCATAACTATGCTTTTGGCTGGGATTTGAGAAAAATGTATACACAAGTCCTTGATGCAGTACAATAAAAAAGGACATTGGTGAGGGTCATGCTTGTGAAGGACCTTTAAGGTCTGTCACCAATGTCACATATGGTGATGATCCTTAAAAAATCATCACTATAAGTGTATATAGTGATGATCCTTTAAGGATCGTCACCAAAGCCATTTTCAATGACACTTTTGGTGAGGGTCGTTAAAGGTCCATATCTAATTCTCTCTTTGGTGACACTTCTAGTGACGAACTTTTAATGACCCTCACCAATGCTCATTTTTTTACTTTTGGCGACGTTCAAAAAATGTTCGTCATCACTTATCATTCCAATGAGTTTTTGATGACCATTATTGTCAAGTATTTTTTATAATATGTCCAATGCCTTAGTGGTTAGAGTCAGCTAATTTTTTAGGAAGTAATTAGTGTGTATCATTTCCCTCAAGTAATGACTAGTCGAATAGAGTTTTCCTATGATTCAATTCATGATTCATATCTATTAACTTTATTATCTAGCAAATTAATTTTAGATAAAGTTCCACTAGTGTGTGTATGAAATATATTATTTAATACTTAATCAAACTCTATCAATTCTATTAATGAGAAGGACATAACACTCCTCAACAAATTGGGCACACCTTAAATTAATGCTTTGGCACACTAAAATTTCTTAGCACCTCGCATGTGTTGGAAAATATTTGTACCTAGAACATCTTGTCATGACACTGACGCTCAAGCACATGGTGGCATGCACTAGCACAACATAGAACTCTCCTAGCATGTGTCAGCATGCATTCAGTCCCTAGCATTCCCCAGAACACCTTCATTGCATGCATTGGCATACATTAGCACTTGGAACACAATGCCACTTGGAATGTATTGGGACATATTATTAGTGTGCCTAGCATGCCCATTTTGAAAAAGATAAATTCCCAACTTATTAACACTCTTATGTGTTCATTTCCTTCAATTTTAGCTTGTTTATTTCTTTTGTTTCCTTCACACTTCTTGACACATATTGACATACCCTGGCACCCTACACATCGTTAGCACCTGGCATGTATTGGCATATCTTGGAACTATTTAGCACATATAATTAGCACACCCTGGAACTCCCTAGTACACTTTGGCACTTCTTGACATACCTTGATATTCCCTAGCATGCCTTACCAATGCTTATCATACCTTGTCACTCCCTCCTTGGAATGACAACTCACTCATTAACACTTGTCCCTAGTACACATTCCTTATATTCATTAACTTCCATGAATTTTTACCTAGCGCCCCCCTTAATATTTTGTCCTAGTACTCCTTAAAATATACCTTCTTTTGATTTTTTATGTTATCTCATTTTTTTATTTATTTTGAAAATTATTCGCAGATTTGGAAATCATTTTACAAAGTAAATTTGATCGAAAGAATAAACTCAGACACCTTGAGATCCTATTAAATATAGGACCCAAATAGTGGCTCCAGTTGGGGATGGCACTTCCCTGCATTGAAGTGTCAAGAACCTATGATCAATAGCCTTATCCATTGGGCATATGAGCAATCTCTAATCCGATTCCTTTTCCGCTTTCAAATATTATGATGGTATGTTGACCATGGCTTAGGGCCTTCTCTGCAAGATTCAACCTTAACCAACAAAATATCCAATCCAATCTATGTTGACTATGACATTTACAATGATGAAAAAATAATCTTTAGACTAGGAGAAATAATGCTTCAACATCCTGCCATTTATAAGACCACCAAGTAACTCTGTTCCATCCATATCTGTGAGAAAAAATGCATTGTCACCTCTAAAAGAATTTATAATATGGTCCCATCCATATATTATCAAACTTGTTATGCTTTCCTTTGTCTTATCTCCTTGCATCCCATTTTAAAACCTTGTCAGCAATAGAAAAATCAACTACCTTGGTCCTTTTTTCAAAGATTTTCTTGATATTTTCCTTGATGAGTTTTGTTCTGTTATATACCTCCTCTCTTGTTTTCTGCAACTGAATGGTTTGATGAATCCTTCTGATTGCATCGTTTGGTTCCACTTGTAACTCTTGCATCATGTTCATCATTGGTTGTGCTAGAGAATATGGAAGAACAACATCCATTCCATAGAACAGTTGGTATGGTAACATACCAATGGACTTCTTTGTAGTAAGCCTGTCAGCCCAAAGTGCTTATGCCAGGACTTTTTATTCTGTTCTAATAATTTCTTGATGATGTTTACCAGACTCTTATTGGATGATTCAGCCATTCCATTACCTTGTGGGTAATAAGTTGTTGAATTTCCTAAAAAAATATGATATTTATCATAGAATTCAACCATATTTTTGGATTTAAGGGCTACTGAATTGTTAGTGATGATTTTCCCTGGGTAGCCAAATATGGATAGGATATGGGTCTCAAGGAACTTGGTAATAACAACATCAGTGACATTTCTAGAAGGGATGGCCTCTATCCACTTAGTGAAGTAATCTGTGGTTGTTAAAATCCACTTGTGTTGGACATAAGAAGGAGGATGGATTTCACCTATGAAATACAAACCTCATTGTTGGAATGGGCTTTCAACAGAAATGGGTTTGAGAGGCAAGGGTAGGAGTTTATTTTTACCTTAAAAAATTTGACACTTATGACAGGTTGTGACTTTCTTGTAGACGTTAGAAAAAAGGGTGGGCCAGTAATAACCAGCCCAGAGAATCTTATTAACAGAAGTATTCCAATACAGGTGTCCACCATAGTCTCCCTCATGAAAATCATTCAAATTCTTGTCTGCATCATTCTTCAACAAAAAATTGAGTAATATGACACTCGAATCTTTCCAATAAAGGACATTATCAATGATGAAAAATTTTACTTCTTTTAATTTCAGAAATCTAGCTTTAGTTTTTGTAAGACCAGGAGGAGAATTTAAATTAAACAATACATAAAGCACATCTTCATACCAGGTATAATTTAAAAATTCTTCATTGATTTGTGGAGTCATTTGCTCCTCTTGATCATCCAAATTTGGTATCAAATTTATGTCTAGAGCTTGAAAATTGGACTCAGACATAAGTTGTGCAATTCCTTGCCCTTTGATCAGTTTGGTAGGTTTTATTTCCATATCATACTCCAAAATTACTGCAATTCATTTTCCTCTTTTTCCATATGGTCCATTTTGCATTAAAATATATTTTACTCTCTAGCACTCTCTAGCACACCTTAGCACTCTTCAACATGCCCTTCCACTTCATAGCATGCATAACACACCCTGACACATATTGGCGCTTGGAAAGTCTTAGCATGTATGGAATACATTCAGATGACTTAGTATGATTTGGCATGGTTTAATATTAAATTTATTTGAGATCAATTGTTGGAAAGTAGATGAGAAGCAATAAAGGAAGAATTGACACTTAGAATGCACTAAGAATTTGCACTCGGCACCTATTGGCGCCTAGTGTTGGTGTGCCTATCACGCCCCTCTTGGAAAAGGAAAATTGATGACTTATTAACCCTATTATGTGTTCATTTCCTTGTATTTTAAATTATTTCTCCTTTTTTTTTCCTTGAAAGTCCCTGGCACGCATTGAGACACCCTTGCACATCTTGGCATGCCTTATCACTTGGCACATCTTAACATGTTTGACATGCCTTCGCATTATCTAGCACATATTAGCATTCCATAGCACGCCTTGACACTCATGTCCTCACAACTATCCTTTGCATTTTTTCACGACTTGGGAACCCAATCAAGTCCTTGAATAATATAGTTCATGTGAAAATATTGGCCTTCTTCAATCGCAACAACTTGATAAAATGAACCTACTACATGTAGATTGTGCCTTGTTCACCTAAGAACTTCCTATCACTCATTGTTGGCTTGAGGGATCCTGATCCAGGTTTGGATTTAAGGTTTTCCAACAAACCCCTATACTAATGGCCCTTTTGGTAATGACCCACTTTTGCAGGCCAAGGTCTGACCCATAGTAGTATGGGTGGGTGCTAGAACCAAGTTTACACACCCTGGGAAAAAGTGGGCAATTAAGGCGGTCTGGTCAAGATCTATCAAGTTTTCACAGAAACAAACTTATTACCAAGCCCTTAACAATATAACCAACATGTAGACATAAACAAAGCTACTATTATTAAGAAGATATTATCGACACCTTCACATCCACGTGCACATCAGTAATTATCATCACAGAATAACACAATCGCAGCTAATTTATATATCACAGACACAATCGTAGCTAACATAGAGTTACTTCAATAGTAAACGCAACCATTCAGATAAAATAGAGATACTTCAACAGATTTTTTGTTCATTAACGTCCAAAACCAAGTTTCAAGCCCAAGTCACAGCTAGCAAGGTCCACACACAGCAGGACTGCGGATCATCGCGAACACTGCCAGCAGGAGTCCTTACCCAATACTACCCAAAACAGATCTCAGTATTTTGTACTTAGCATCTATCTTTCTTACTTACCTCTAGACTCAAACTATCTATCTATTTATATCATCATAGCCTGCGTTATCTTGTGGTCTGAAAACCATGGTTTGTGGACCCTAGGTCTACCCTTTGACCCATTACAATAAATTGGGGGCTTTCACCCGCCCCAAAGCCCTTGCGCTAGAAAAATTAGTACAAAAATATATATAAAAAACGTAGCTAGGGGACCCCGTTCCGATAGGCCCCCAACATAATATTTTGACTCGTCCCAAGTCACAGCAGCCATGGGGTTTGCATCTTTGCCTAGAGCTTCTTGATTGCATCGACCAGAGGGGCAACACTCCTTCGCTCTATACGGAAACGTTCTGTGCAATGTCCACCAAATTCTACAAATTTGGGCCTTCAGTGGAAGCGGTGACACTCTCCTAAGTCTGATTCAGCTGTTTGACCGCAACATCCAAGTCCTCAGATATCATGAGGGATTCATCAGCCCATGGCTTTAGGTGGTCACTCAGAACCTCCTTCTTGTGGCGAAGCCCTACTAGGTCATATATGAGGGCATGGTTGGCTCACAGACGTGCCAGGCATTGATCTGGGATGAGAGTTGGCATTGTAGCCTCCATTTGCTATAATTCTTCTTCCTTCTGGTGTAGTTCTTGGGTAAATTCATGTAGGATAGGGTCGCACTGCACCGTAGACCACAGTCACATAGTTGTCTCAAGAAATTCGACACCCTGAGCAATCTGAGTTGTAATGGTGTTTGTAGCTTTTGTGACCAGCGTAGCTCTCTGGGCACGTACCTTTGGAGGGGTTTCTGGCTACAACTTAGCTTGCAATGTAGAATTCTGCTGCTCCATCTTGGTATTAACATTTTGGATCTCAATATGAGAAAATTTCAGGGCTGCAATGAGTCCCTCAATATTATCCTTGGGGATGGAATAATCTGGAATGTATTTGGTCACATCTGCACAGAGTATGCTAATCAAGCACTCCAACTCAGTCTGTTGTGCAGCGGAAAGGATACACACAACCTGTGCCTGGGACATATCAATAGTTTTTTCTACAGTAGTATTCTCGGTTGTACTTCCCATTCGGTGCTAGAATTCATCAAAGAGGGATGTGTGTAGAACCTGCAGTGGCTCATGTGGAAGCCAGGCCAAGTCCAGATGTACTTCTGCGTAGGCCTAGACTTGTGCACATAAATTGGGCGGACTCAGATTGATTGTTGCACCTGGAAGGGGGTAGAGGCAGCTCTCAGTCGTGGAGATCAACTCAGTGTTGGGTTCTTGAGGTAGCCTTTCTTGAACCACTCTTGTCTGTAGGGTATCGGCTTTGAACTGAAGAGCTTGAAGCTTAGACTGTAATGTGGAAAATGTGGCTTTCTTCTGCTCTTCCAAGGCAAGCCACCTATCTTATGAAGCAAGGGTGACCTTATCTGCAATTTTCTCCAAATATTCCTCGGTTAAAGTAACCTAAGTCTCCCTACCGGGCCTCTTAGCTCGTCATTTCATTCGCTGGCCCTTGAGAGGTTCAGCTGTCCATTTTGTGCCACATGGGGAACCAATGCCATGTGCATCTAGACCCTCAGTCTCCATGTACTACTAAGTTTCCTGCTCCATACCTTGCACTGCATCTGGGGGAACCTCCATCCTGGTAGAGCCTTCCAGGCCATGGCATTTTGATTTCTTGGTGGTATTATGTGGGGTGGTGGTCTTCGGAACTACGCTTGTGCCAACAGTGTCAGACGTTGCCGATTTGAATCCCAATTTCCTTAGCGGCGACCAAGTGCCATTGAGCTGATGGATTTCCTCATCGGCGACCATGTAAGGTAGTGACCTCCAAGTGGGATCCTTACGGCCCTGAATCTGCATGTTGTGCATTGTAACCTGGAATGCCACGATGCACTTGTACTTTTCATAGACTGTTGGCGACAGGCATGGCTAGCATTGAATTTCTGCTGTGAGTGCACCCTGAAATAGTACCCAAAATACTTTGCTTTCCTTAATATGCTCCACATCCTTTGAATCCCACAAGTTTGCATATCATGCCCCTTCACACATGTCTGGCTCGAGCTCAGGGAGGACCGATCCTTTAGGGGCTTCCCATGCGACAAATGAAATTAGGAGCAACATCCAAGAGTAAAAGAATTCCTTCACGTCACCTAGGCCTCACGCATGTTTTCTAAAAACACGTTGCAGAGGAACTGCAACCAGTTAAAGTAGACCCCATTTTCGCAGCAGCCAGTAAGCTAAATTACATAGGCGGGGAAAATCATGACCTGGCACTTGCGCATCATTTTAAGAGCCAGCAGCAGGGTACCCATGTGCACTCGAGGGTTGGGAATGGTGTTGATCAGGAACCCTCTGGTGTTTCGCTCGACCTGGTAGTCTTCTCGTACCTTGTCAGCGATCTATTGCTCATGCTTCTTGTCGATGTGCTCCATGAGATTTGGCCCCTCCATGGGGAGACCAATAATGCGGTGAATTAGGGCGGCATCGATGGGAATGCAGTCATGGATCCACAAGTTGTTGTCATGGATCAGGGCTAGCATCTATCGCACAACTTGATCGGTTATACTGTATTGGCTAAAGTGAGGTATCCGCAGCAATTTTAGTAATCCAAAACCAGATAACCCGCACACCCACAACATTAGCACTACCCATAGCACATCATCCTCCAATACCCTTTCCAAATATAGCTTAGGTGTCAATTCTGGGAAGGCCTCCAGGTTGGCAAGGTCTTGATCATCGAACTTAATTGAGGGGAGTTTGCCAAATTCTTATCCAATTATGGGGACATCATTCAGAATAAGTGGCATTTGCAGATAGGAGCACACACCCTCGAGATTCTTGGGCATGTGCACTAAGGGCTTTTGAGGCCGAACATAGGGTGGTAGCCAATTTAGTCGGGAAGCGAGCCGAGCCTCTTCTTGAGCAGACAAAGGTCGCTTCGCCAGGTTAGGCGAGCGTTCCTTAGGCACCGTTCAGGGGGATTGCACATTCCGAGGGGAGGTGCGTGGCTTCACCCCATCCCATTTCACAGTCCTCCCCTTCCCTTGCTCCTGGCCTTTCTGCTTACCCTTCTTTTTTCTCCACCTGCCTCCCCTTGATTGGTGTGGAAATGACCTCTTCGACTTCAGGGGTGACTTCCAATACTTCATCAAATACTCTCTCAGTAGAGGCTGCAGTCTGCGATGATTCAGTGGGATTGGTCGCAATCATTCTCTCTCAGAAAATAAACTCAGGGTTTCTACTATCAGAGGGGGTATCACACCTACATATGAACAGAACACAATAGTTATGAAAATTTGCAAGGCACAAGATTTTCAGGACATGCAGAACCCAATTCTGAGTTGCCCTCTTCCATTTATAGCTTTGAAGAGTGAAAAAAAGTCAGATGAAACTTAGCTGAAACTTACCAGCAAATAAACGGTAAAAAATCCTCAAAAATCATTGCATTAATTTTCTACTTCTCGCTCCTTCCAACGATAAAGTTGGATTTTTACCCAATGGTACTGTTGCAATTACTAGTTTTTCCCACTGCGCATCCCACCGATGAAAATAGTGTACCCCTTGTGCATCGTCCCTTCTCGTTCGTTCCTGCGCACCAACCCAGCGCATACCGTTCGTAACACAACTACTCCAGCCATATAGTCATTTTATCATCATGGAGGAGTCTCGATAGGGCTTCAACCGGCTTACGTTAACATATCCTAGCATGAGATCACTGCAAAATTTAGCTAACTGGACGACTCCTCTGTCAGTGATTTCCTTTACCATATAGGGGCCTAGCTAGTGTTGATGGAACTTCCCTGGGTGTTTCACAAACTAGCTATCGTATAACAGGAACAATTCTCCTTCCGAAAATACCTTCTACCGAATATGTCTATCGTGCCATGCTTTTTCCCAGGCCTTCTGAACTTGCTGATGAAAGTTAGCAATGAATCAATCTTCCTCCAAGGCGACTAGCTGTGCTAAGCATTCCTCCATGATATCGGGCTCTGCCATGTTCGTAAAGGTTGTGATGCGGAAGCTAGGAACGATATATTCCATGGGAATAATGGCCTCCTAACCATAGACCATTCGAAATGGTGTTTTCCTAGTCAATTTCTTACACGTGGTTTCATAGGCCCAAAGGACCAATGGGATGCGCATGTCCCAATCACTTTGATCGACATTAAAAATATTGGTTAGTGCCTATTCCATAATTTTATTAAAATCTTCTACCGTTCCATTTGCCTGTAGGTGATATGGGGTACCTTTTGCATGGTGGATTCGAAAATCCTCAGTCAAAGCTTGTATTGTTTCATTAATGAAATGTGTACCTCTATCACTCTTCAAGATCTTTGGACAGCCAAACCTGGCTAGAATATGTTCAAAAATAAAGTGTGCAACTGTATCTAGAGTACAATCCTTCACAACTTGCGCTTTCACCCATATGGTCACATAATCAGTCACAGTGAGGATGTAATGGGCACTTGTCTTCTTACCTGGTGGGTTGATGGGCCCAATGAAGTATATTTCCCATTTATCGAATGCTTGCAAGGCCATCTATGGTTGTAAGGGAATTTCATCCCTGCGTGACGGTCTTCCTATCCTTTGGAATGTGTCGCAGGCTTTGCAATAGTTGTGAAAATCGCTATGTAGTGTGGGCCACCATAGCCCAGCTCTTAAGATCTTCTGCATCATTGCATTTCCTGCGTAGTGACCTCCTGCTACCTCCATGGGCTTATGCTAAAATGGCTTGTATTTCGTGCTCCAGTATGTATCTTTTCATTACCTCGTCACGTCCCAACTTATACAGGAGGCCTACGATGATGGTAAAGTCAGCTACGTGGGTTACCAACTCTCTTTTTTGTTGTACTGAATATTCTGCAGGTGCCATCCCCATAGTTAAGAATTAAATAATATTGAAAAAGTGTTCTTCAACCACCTTAATAGAAAATAGATTCACATCAGGAAATCCTTCCTCTAGGTTGGTTGGTTGTTCACCACTCTCTATTCAAGACAAGTGGTCTAGTCCAACATTCAATTTCCCTGGCTTCATAATTATCTCAAAGTAATATTCTTGAAATAGCAGTAACCATCGGAAAATATTCCCCCCCAACACAGGGTTATTGACGAGGTAATTCAAAGCTGAGTGATTCATGAACATCTTAAAGTGTCCTCCCAGCAGATAATGTTGGTATTTCTACAAGACATACACCATTTCCAGCCCTTCACGTTCCATCGTGGAGTAGTTACACTCCGCGCTAGAGAGTTTTCTACTAGCAAACGGAACCAGGTGGTCAATGTCCCCCTCCCCGAGCTGCATAAGGATAGCGCCTAGGGTGATCGATAAAGCATCCACATGGACATGGAAATCCTTCTTCTAGTCTAGAAATATGAGAATAGGTGCAAAGACCATTTTTTCCTTGAGTAGCTCAAAACTCTTCTGACACTCCGCGTCCCAAAAAAACGATATGTCCTTCTTTATCAGCTTTTCCATGGGTGTCGTGATTAGTGTATACCCTTGAATAAACTTCCTAAAATAGCCTTTGTGCCTAAGAATGGAGCACAACTTTTTCTCAGCTGTGGGGACTGCTAAATTGATGATAACTACAACTTTTGCGGGGTCAACCATTAGCCCCCGCCGACAGACTATATGGCCTAAATAGATCCCAAAACGCACACATAATATGCACTTCTTAATATTTAGGGAGATCTAGTGCTTTATACAGACGTCCAAAATCATGCTTAGGTTCGAGACGTGCTCCTTTACCAAGGAAATACTGTCCAATCATCAAATTATACTTCTAATATATTGTGAATGAATTCCTTGAATACTGTGACCACTACCGGAGAAAAGATGGCAGGGGAATTTTTGAGCCCAAAAGGCATGATGATGTACTCAAAGGATTCCCATTCAGTGGAAAACGTATTTTTTTCTGTGATCTTCATGTGCGATTCTGATATGATGGTAGCCCGAAAACCCGTCAGTGAACGAGTATGCTTCCTGCCCTCCCACCCTATCAGATATTTCATCAGAGAATGGCATAGGGAAGGGATCATATACGCAGGCATCATTTGGATTACACAGGTCAATCTAGATTCTTATTTCTCCTTTAGTCTTTTTCTCTTGGACCACCATAGGTCTTACCCAATCTCACAATTCTACTAGTTCGATGATACCTGTGGCTTGCATTTTGTCGATTTCTTCCCTGAATTTCTGCTTATAATTGGGGTTCAATAGGTAAGTTCACTGCTTAATAGGGTGTGAATCTAGTGTTAAAGTGATTCACATGACCCCCAGGTCTGCTATAATACCTTTGAGTTCTGATAATTTCATAGGAAACAGGTCCTGGTACTCCATGAGAAGTTTTGCAACTTTCCCATCGGTATTGTCATCCCAGTAGTCCTTGATTTTAGCTATCTTAGGTTGTTATTCTATTCCGATGTTGACTTCCTTTAGCTTAAGAGGGTTGGTCACATCGATGGCTTACAATGGGGGTCCAACAACTACTCGTTCGCCCTCTAATTCTTGGATAGTGATATTTCATGGGTCTTCGTCACATTCCTCCATTAATAGATTGCGACAGTTACCAATATCCTGCATCTGCGTATCTCTGGTTGGTTCCCCATAATCCACACGAGGGTGTGATTCATCAAATACTAGGGCATATATGTCTTGCAGGTCTTCATCCAATTCCTTAGTTTCGCCTATCAACCCAAACGTCCCCACGAAATCATCCCTCATGGTCTCCCAATGGTGGGTGTGTTGATGTAGCTCTGCATCCAAATACCATGCGGTGGGGATTGGTCCCAAGGCATGAATGAATAGGTGGACCCATTCATTCCCGATCTTTTCGTACCACACCTCCATACACATAGAAAAGTGCTTGTGCAGGTTCCCTTGGCCAAAGAAGTCTCCGTCTGTAGGTGATTCGAGGTTTCAAATCATAGGATCATAATCTCGCAGCATTCCTCCCAATATTGAAAAAGTCCCCTTATGATTTTCCCACCACCGCGCAGGGGTCGTACGCATGGCTAGGTTAAGCACACACATTCTTCATTCCCTTGGGAATTCTGCCTCAAATGCTCTAAGAAAATCCCTAATACTACCAGAATCATCAAATTAATGCAACTCTCTTACCTCTGAGGAGATACACCATAAGCTCTTTGTAATCCTAAGAAATCGTAGCGCAGATACCTCATGCAAACAGTTCTGCCAATTTTCGATCTCCCCATCGGAGTCAGAGAGGCATTCACTTTCTTTCTCCCAAAAAAGAACACCATTAGCCATAGGGTTAATCAAATCCTTGTCTCGAGTAGTTAGTTTATAGATATGATCCACGTCGTCTTCTTCACGCACGAGTTCTATATATCGTTCTCCCTCTACTGGGTCTAGAGGGACTATTACTCTCATACCCTCATTCTCAAAAACCATGCTCCTTTTCTTAGGGTTGATAATGCCTCCCATGTCTATAGCCCAATCTAGTCCTAAGAGCACAATATAAGGGTCTAGATACTCTACAATTTGAATTACCTCAAAATCCGTGTATACCTTAACTCCTGCAATATCTACCATAATCTTTGAATGTATCCCCAATGGTATGATCTTCTGTTGGTCAACCATGCACAAATGTATAGTAGACCATTCCAACTTAGGTTCTCCCATCCTCTGCCACATTTTTTTCAGTAGGACATTCACATCAAATCCCAAATCCAGGATGACCTGATCCATTTCATAATCACCAATCTCCGCAGTTAGCCACATTTCCTGACTAGTGCGTTTCTTATGCTTGTAAAGTTTGTGAACATATTTAACTTTTGTTGGAGGGTTAGTTTTTTCTGTGCAACTGTCTATGAGTGCTTGAATATTTTATACTACCTTCTAGTTGCGTAGCAACTTCATACATGCCTATAGGAATGGTTTAACTTCTCTGTCCACTCTTAGGTTTTTTGGAACCTTGGAAGTAGACGCCTCATTCTTGGTAAAGTATTTGCGAGCTTCTAGGAAGGTTTATTTCTCCTTCCATAGGTCCAAGATTTCCCTTTTGATAGCGGCTTTTCGGATAGGGGTTCAGTCGTAGCTCTTTCCTTAGCTCCTCTAATAGCCATGCCGCTACGCATAATGACATTAATACTGGGTCCCTCATCATGTGGTTCTGCCTTAACCCTTTGCAAATTATGCGTTGGTGTCTATTGTTTTTCTTGCATATTTGCTATCAGTACCAGACAATCTTCAATCACATGATCCAATTGTCTACAAATCTTCAAGATTTTCGTGCATGGTTCCAATAGTCCCTTGCGAAGTGCTCTACTTCTCCACAATTATAACAAATCAATTTCCCTCTTCCCCGGTCTCCACTTCCGCCTCTCCTCCCTGGCCTCTAGCAGGGAAGCCTTCTTATCTGGAGGGATATAGTTGTGATGAAGGGTCAGGATGTACCCTGTATAGGTTTCCTCGATTTATCATTAAGTCGTATTTCTGACAATTGTGTTCGTCATGTCCCATAGATGAGAAAAATCGGCACCATTGTTGCTTCAACTCTAGAACATAGGCACCAAGACGGGGGGCATTGGTTGGTATCACGTAGCCTAGCTACGAGACAGTCAACGCACCATAACGTGGGACTGCTTGGTCTCGCAGCCTCTTTAGGGTGTAATGGGTTGGTCCCCCCAGCCTGCATGTAGTCTACCAGTAGAGGGAATTGATCCTTGGTGTGGTCTGACACCCTACATCTTATACACCATATGTATGGACTAGCTTATTTTCCTTGCTCCTTTCGCAAATTCTGGATTTTGAGGTGCATTGCCTCTAGCTATCCCTGGATCTGTTGTATCCCAAACTTGGCATCGTCTCTTGGCGCAGCTTCTAGCTTCATGGAAATCTCCAAGGATTTCTCTTGGGTGTCAATCACTTGTTGTCCCATAGGCCCGCGCATGTGAGGTAATAGCATGGAAATGAACCATTCCTTATGTTTTCTATCATCATACTTAAATTCCCCATCTCTGATAACCTTCTTTAGCCATTGATCAGCCTCCCATACTGACTCAATGGGTCCCTTTTTAAAGTCTTTCAAGAAACCACCAATTGAGCGTAGGACTTAGGCTTCTGAAACTATTGTTTTTAAAGCATCCTTAATTTATTGTATTGACGGATTAGCATGTTGGCCTACGTACCCCATGAACCAATCCAAGGCCCTTCCTTCAAAGGCGAGGGATAGTTGCGCCCTTTTTATAGCATCACTAGCAACATTCAGCGCAATCCATACTGATTCTGCTATGAACCAAAATTGGCCCATATCTTCGTCTCCCACACCCTTGAAGGTGGTTATCTTCATGTGTGTGGCCATATATTCTTCTAGTAGTGGTGGAGGGGTAGGGGAGTTCTTACCCTTACACTGACTCGACGATGGTGTAGCCAGAGGACTAGTTCTTGCGTGCATAGATGGCTCTCTTAAGGGGCTATAGATGGATCTATCCCCTTCTCGGTTGCCTTAGTAGTACTTACCACTTCGTGTTGTACTCTCACCCTGATCAGAGGTCATTCATTCTATGTGTGTTACACTAAAAAATGTCACCTTGACATTCTGTTGACTGTATGAGCTCATTAACACTCATACATACCTCCTTTGCAAGTCTTACAACCTTTACTCCTCATGTCAAGCCCTGAAACAAGAACAAAAACCATAAAAACCTCTGAAAGAATGGGTACACATGTAACATGAAGCCTTCCTACATTCCAGGCTTGGGTACGCAGGTAATGCATGGCTTACTTGCATTCTAGAATGTAGTTTTCCTTTGGAATGCCTACGTACCCCCTCCAAACTCAAAAGATTGAGAAATTAAAGTTAAAAAGTTGGTTTGAGGTAAATTCTAGAAGGTTCTAGATGATATTTTTTGGGGATGAGTACGCTTTGATAAGGTGCATGTATCCCTCACCTTAAGGAACTAATGCCTTGATGTGAGGAGTCTATCCATTTGAAGGAGGATTCTATACCTTCAAAGGTGGAATCCTAACCTCCTCATCTGCTCTATAAAAGGAGGCATTGGGTAGCCTCAAAGAGTTAGATTTTGGAGATTGAGAATTGGAGTTCAAGATTTATGTGTGATTGAGTTGAAGTGCTGTTGAGATTTAGACTTCTTTCTACTGAGCTTTTGAGAGGAAATATCACATACCTATTTATGCTCCTGGAGGAAGAGTGAAAGACTTATCAAAGTAGAGGAGACTCCTGCTTCGGACCTTGGGAAGGCCTTTCAAACATCAAGGCTAAGGTTGTAAGGTTCTTCTGTATATTTTAAGATTATTACAATCAGGTTTTGTTTTTCTCAATAAATTGTCGTTCGATTGTTTAATTCAATAAGTTGTCGTTTGATCATTTATTTCATAGATTCCTTGATCACTATGATAGGTATGTTTTATAATTATTTTTCATACAGGTGCTATTTAATATTTGCTTATTTGTGATTGTAGGTCAACAAAAGACGACACTTTCTTGCGACGAAAAACCTCTTGTTGCGAAGAAAGGATTTTGATGCGATGGAAGATTTACGACCAAAAATAAGCATTTGGATCTAAGGTAGGATAGACACCTTCATAGCATTTATTTGTAAAACGAATATATTTAGAGAAAGACAAACTTATTTATTCGTTCTTGCGGACAAGATCGATCTCCCTAGTGTCATAAGACAATCTAGCAACAAACGAACAACTAAGTTTGTCTTTCTCTAAATATATTCGTTTTACAAATAAATGCTATGAAGGTGTCGATCCTACCTTAGATCCAAATGCTTATTTGTGGTTGTAAAGCTTCCGTCGCATCAAAGTCCTTTCTTTGCAACAAGAGTTTTTTTTTCGCAAGAAAGTGTCATCTTTTGTTGACCTGCAATCAGAAACAAGCAAATATTAAATAGCACCTGTATAACAAATAATTATAAAACATATCTATCATAGTGATCAAGGAATCTATGAAATAAATGATCAAACGACAACTTATTGAATTAAACAATCGAATGACAATTTATTGACAAAAACAAAACTTGATTGTATTAATCTTAAAATATACAGAAGAACCTTACAACCTTAGCCTTGATGTTTGAAAGGCCTTCCCGGGGTCTGAAGTAGGAGTCTCCTCTACTTTGATAAGTCTTATACTCTTCCTCCAGGAGCATAAAGAGGCATGTGATATTTCCTCTCAAAATCTCAGCAAAAAGAAGTCTAAATATCAACAACACTTCAACTCAATCACACATAAATCTTGAACTCCAATTCTCAATCTCCAAAATCTAACTCTTTGAGGCTACCCAATGCCTCCTTTTATAGAGCAGATGAGGAGGTTATGATTCCACCTTTGAAGGGATAGAATCCTCCTTCAAAGGGATAGACTCCTCACATCAAGGGATTAGTTCCTTAAGGTGAGGGATACATGCACCTTATCAAAGCATACTCATCCCCAAAAAATCTCATCTAGAACCTTCTAGAATTGACCTCAAACCAACTTTTAAACTTTAATTTCTCACTCTTTTGAGTTTGGAGGGGGTACGCAAGCATTCCAAAGGAAAATTGCATTCTAGAATGTAGGTAAGCCATGCATTACCTCTGTACCCAAGCCTGGAACGTAGGCAGGCTTCATGTTACATGCGTACCCATTCTTTCAAAGGTTTTTAGTGTTTTTCTTCTTGTTTCAGGGCTTGACATGAGGAGTAAAGGTTGTAAGACTTGCAAAGGAGGTGTGTATGAGTGTTAATGAGCTCATACAGTCAACATAATTTCAAGGTGACAATTTTTAGTGTAACAGATTTCCCCCTAAAGTGCGAAGTTTGAAATAGATGAAGATGAAGTCTGTTATATATGAAGAGTGAAGTACTTTATCATTTCAAGGATCATCCTGTGGACACCCCGGTCGGAACCTGTAAAAAAATTCAATGCAAAATATATATATGTAATCATATCATCGCTGAGGTAGGCATTCCCATACTCAGATAAAAAACTAACTAAACTTGTTCTGATACATAAATGATTTTAATATTACATCAATAGTGTAGACACAGCATGGGCATAGCCATCTATAATGAATAGTCTACTGTATAATAATAAAACTCCTCACAGTCTGGATGGTGGAAACTAGATCCAGGGTCTTGATTTCTACGTCCCGAACTAGTACGATTCTATCCATGCGATTAAATGTGTTGAAGTCGAACATGGTGGAAACCACTTGATTACCAGTCAATGATGCAAACTATTAACAAGTGTGAGAGTAACCACCAGTAATGTCAATGGCTCTCAAAGTACTCAGTACAATCCATGAAATGTGAATGAATGAGTTGAAGTTGAACATGGCATGGAATCATTCGATTGAAGGTCAATGATGCAACCGGTCATCGAAGGCGAGAAATCTGCCATTTAGGCATGCAGATTTCAAGGTACTGACGATTTCTGGATCAAGTTCCTAGATAATGAGCTATCGTCGATAGAAAGTGATTCGTCATAGGAAAGCCCACAACACGAAATCATAGATCAAGTTTTGAAGAAATATATTGGCAAGGACTGACTCAGGGATGGTCAAAATGGATGACAGATATTTCGCAAATGAATGGTTTGTTTGAACTATCCTCTTGAACACATAACGACACTGCAGATGGCTTGGTGACAATTGACCCAAAGCTAATACCCAAAAACCGGATGAAGACTTTCAATATGGTTTCATTAACTGTTAGGCAAAGGATTTCCCAACCCAGGTGAATGAAAGTGTCATGTTCAAGAGTGGTTAACGATTTTCCGAATAATCAAAATGTAACAAACAGGTTCATTTTTCTCTCTTTTCCCCCACCATTTCTGGCAAGTACCTCTTTATTTTTGACAAGCTTGAGGAGGATAACATTTTCTTGTTTATAAGCTCATCCTTCAGATGAGTCCAACTTAGTTTAAGATTCGAACCCTAAGAAGGAGTGGTTTGTTCCTGTTTAAAGTTGAACAGGTCCTTTACTGTTAAATTTTAACGAGTCCAATATAGGAGAAACTCGGTGTTTTTCAATTTTAGGGAGTCAGAAGAAAAAACTTAAGAAAACTCCATGGGTGTAATTTTTCGTAAATTTAGTCTCTCGAGCTTGAAAAGGGATAAAATAATGCGGGAGAGAACTCTGTTGACCGTAATTAGTCAACGTATACCTTTTTCGTAAATAGTCCATTTCAGTCCGTAAAAGGGGTAAACTTATACTGAAGGGATGGTCATTCATTTACTTTAACGAGTTCGAATAATCAAGTACTCAGCAATCTTTTCATGTTTACAGAGTCTGAAAAGGGCTTAAAAGAGGACTCTAAATTTTCTCTTTTTCGTAATTTTCAAGAGTCCGAAAAAGTGATAAAAGTATTCTCAGTAGTTTCTCTTTTTTTGTAAATTTTAACGAGTTCAAAAAAGGGATAAAAATGTACTCATGGTTTTCATTTTTTCACAAGTTTTAATGAGTTCGAAAAAGGGATAAAAATATACTCTTGTGGCTGAATTTCAATTTAATTAAGGAGCAGGAAAAGATGGAAAGAACTCGACATTTTCATGTGTTTTACGAGAATGAAAGATAGCAAAATAATCTTGGGATTTTCATGAGTTTAACGAGTCTTGAAAATAACCAAAATTGACTCAAGATAAGTTTCATTTTTACAAAAGCTTGAAACAGGGAAAAGCTATGCTTCAGAGTGGTTTCATTTTTACACAAGCTTGAAACAGAGAGAAAACTGTGCTTGATGCCCCCTAAGCATAACTGCTAGAGCGCATGCCCCCCCAGCTTCATTTCATTCAACTAAGTACACTACTGGTAATTAATAGCTAGATGGAATGAAGGTTCACTTAGGAGATCATATGAAAGACCCGACCTAAAACTGTAAGAAAATTATGCAAAAACTGAAATAACTAACCTAAATATACAACTTAACATTTATGAGATCTAGTCAAAGATTCAACTCAATTAGGGGAGGATTTGTTTCATTTTTTAATGAGCTTGACACAGGAAAAGAACTATGCTCATGGCAACGTGTTTCATTTTTTAACGAGGTTGACACAGTAAAAGGAACTTTCCTCATACCTGATTCATTTTTTTTAATGAGGTTAACAGAGTAAAAGAAACTATCCTCGTATCTACTTTCTACAATCTACCTATATAACCTACTTATTCATTTTTTAATGAGGTTGACACAGGAAAAGAACTGTCCTCATACCTGATTCATTTTTTAACGAGGTTGACTCAATAAAAGGAACTATCCTCTAACCAACTGATTCATTTTTTAACGAGTTCGACACAGGAAAATAACTGTCCTCATACCTGATTCATTTTTTAATGAGGTTGACTCAGTAACAGGAACTATCCTTAGACCAACTGATTCATTTTTTAACGAGGTTGACACAGGAAAAGAACTTTCCTCATACTTGATTAATTTTTTAACGAGGTTGACTCAGTAACAGGAACTATCCTCAGCTAAGACATGTTTCATTTTTTAATGAGGTTGAAATAGTAACAAGAACTATCCTCAAAGACATGTTTCATTTTTTTAAAGAGGTTGACACAGTAATAGGAACTATCCTCAAACTCACTGATTCATTTTTTAACGAGGTTGACACAGTAACAGGAAATTTCCTCGAACTCACTGATTCATTTTTTAACGATGTTGACACAGTAAAAGGAACTATCCTCGAACTCACTAATTCATTTTTTAACGAGGTTGACACAGTAAAAGGAACTTTCCTCAGAAACTTGATCATGGCTTCCAACTGGAAGAAACACATGTCAATGGACACACCTTGATCATGGCTTCCAAGAGGTCTTCATCAGAAGGAAGAATAGTTCTTTGGAAGGAACACATGTGAAGGGACTCAAAAGGGATAAGAACATCGCGTTCAAATAATACCATAGAGTTTTCCATGTCAATTACCGAATCTAAGTCAAAGGAAGATGAGTAAATAGTGAGAAGCTCACTTACATCAGTAACTGAAAACATGGGACTAGTTGCCACATAATTAACCCGTGGCGGGGTAGATACCACTTTAGAATCAGGAACTTTCAGGAATGTCAGATTACTAGTAGTCAAATCAAGACTAGGGAATGAAAGCTGGTCTATAGTCACAATATTGCCATTGTGAGGGAAAGACATCACGCGAAAGAGTGTCGATACTACAACTTTCATTGCATAGACATAGTCTCGCCCAAGGAGTAAATTGAAATCCAAGGGCCCTCGAACTACCATAAGATCAATACAGACAGTTTTACCTTCCAAAGTAATAGAAAAATTAGGAAGGATCCCTAAAGGTTCACTAATGGTTCTGTTAAAAGCTTTCAGATTCTGCGTAATAGGCACAAGCTGAGGGGAACCCAAAGATTTCCAAGTAGTTGAGGATAAAATACTAATAGAAGCACCTTCATCTACCTTCGTGTGGCATATATCCCTACGACCAGCCTTCACAATGATTTGGAAAGGGATGTAGGAAGGAAGACGAGGTTCTGTCAGTCTATTCCAATCAAAGGAAAAGAACTCAGTACTTGGAGGGGGTTCTGTAGAAACAGGTGAAATGCCCCCCGGCGTAGAATAATCTGATGTAACAAGAAGAACCTGAGCATTATGAAGTTCACTCTCTACAGGGAGAATGGGATCGACCGAATGTGAAATCGAATTGACCACTTGATCAACTAATGGATCATCAACCTGAGTGATATGAGTTTCACTCTCCAATGGAAGAGTGGGATCGACTATACTTGAAATTAGATAAATCACTCCGTCAGTTGATGGTAAGTTGGGAGAAAGTTTACGGTAACCAGTTGGAAATTCTTGCTGTGGAATAATAAGGTTTTCCAACAATTTTGAGGCTTCATCCATGTGAGGGAAAATGTGATTTTGATGACTCCCTTTGCATAACTTACAAGGAAACCTAACTTTACCCTTTTTCCCAGGAACTTGACTATCACTGGTTGATGGATCAACGGAAAGTTGATGAGATTTTTCTAACCATACTTCCAAGACCTTTGGAATACCAGGACAATTGATAAGGAAGTGGTCACCCTTACAAATCCTGTAAGGGTATTTGGGTTTACGATGCATGTTGGAGGTTTCCTCTACACACCTAACACTTACAGCCATGGTTGGTTGGTTGAATTCTTTCTTATCTTGCTCCTTCTTCTTCTTCTTCTTCTTCTTCTTCTTCTTAGTCACCTGGTTACTAGCGTCAAGGCTTTTACCAAGAGAAGAGGAAGAAGAACCTTACAACCTTAGCCTTGATGTTTGAAAGGCCTTCCTGGGGTCTAAAGCAGGAGTCTCCTCTACTTTGAAAAGTCTTGCACTCTTCCTCCAGGAGCACATAGAGGTATGAGATCTTTCCTCTCAAAAGCTCAGCAGAAAGAAGTCTAAATCTCAACAACACTTCAACTCAATCACACATAAAGCTTGAACTCCAATTCTCAATCTCCAAAAACTCAATCTCCAAAATCTAACCATTTAAGGCTACCCAATGCCTCCTTTTATAGAGCAGATGAAGAGTTTAGGATTCCTCTTTAGAATCAAGAAAATTTAGGAGGATTTGTTGGCTAGATAAATCATTCTTGCGGACAAGACCGATCTCCCTAGTGTAAGAATACAATCTAGCAACAAACGAACAACTAAGTTTGTCTTTCTCTAAATATATTCATTTTACAAATAAATGTTATAAAGGTGTCGATCCTACCTTAGATCCAAATTCTTATTTGCAGTCGTAGTGCTTCCGTCGCATCAATAATCGTTCCGTCACAACAATAATCCTTCTATCACAACAAGAGTTCTTTCGTCGCAAGAAAAAAGAAAGTGTCGTCTTTCGTCGACCTACAATCACAAACAAGCAAACATTAAATAGCACCTGTATAAAAAATAATCATAAAACATACCTATCATAGTGATCAAGGAATCTATGAAATAAATGATCAAACGACGGCTTATTGAAATAAACAATCAAACGACAATTTATTGAGAAAAACAAAACTTGATTGTATTAATCTTAAAAATAACAGAAGAACCTTACAACCTTAGCCTTGATGTTTGAAAGGCCTTCCCGGTGTCCGAAGCAGGAGTCTTCTCTACTTTGATAAGTCTTTCACTCTTCCTCCAGGAGCACATAGAGGTATGTGATCTTTCCTCTCAAAATCTCAGCAAAAAGAAGTCTAAATCTCAACAGCACTTCAACTCAATCACACATAAAGCTTGAACTCCAATTCTCAATCTCCAAAAACTCAATCTCCAAAATCTAACCATTTAAAGCTACCCAATGCCTCCTTTTGTAGAGCAGATGAGGAGGTTAGGATTCCACCTTTTAAGGGATAGAATCCTCCTTCAAAGGGATATAATCCTCACATCAAGGGATTAGTTCCTTAAGGTGAGGGATACATGCACCTTATCAAAGCGTACTCATCCCCAAAAAATCTGATGTAGAACCTTCTAGAATTGATCTCAAACCAACTTTTTAACTTTATTTTCTCGCTCTTTTGAGTTTTTAGGGGGTACACAGGCATTCCAAAGGAAAACTACGTTCTAGAACGTAGGTAAGCCATGCATTACCTGCGTACCCAAGCCAGGAACGCAGGCAAGCTTCATGTTACATGCGTACCCATTCTTTTAGAGGTTTTTAAGGTTTTTCTTCTTGTTTCAGGGCTTGACATGAGGAGTAAAGGTTGTAAGACTTGCAGAGGAGGTATGTATGAGTGTTAATGAGCTCATACAGTTAGCAGAATGTCAAGGTGACAGTTTTTAGTGTAACAGATTTCCCCTTAAAGCGCGAAGTCTGACATAGACGAAGATGAAGTCTATCATATATGAAGAGTGAAGTACTTTATCATTTCAAGGATCATCCTATGGACACCTTGGTCGGAACCTGTAAAAAAATTCAATGCAAAATATATATATGTAATCATATCATCGCTGAGGTAGGCATTCCCATACTCAGATCAAAACTAACTAGAAACTAATTTAAACTATTATGATATAGGAACGATTTTGAATACATCAACAGAATAGACATATGTAGACACATCATGGACGCAGCCATCTGTTTATGAATAGTCCATTTTATAAATGATAACAAAATTCCTCACAGCCTGGATGGTAGAAACTAGATCCAGGGTCTTGATTTCCGTTTCTTGAACCAGTACGATTCTATCCATGTGAATAAATGTGTTGAAGTCGAACATGGTAGAAACCACTTTATTACCATTCAATGATGTGAATTGTTAACAAGTGTGAGAGAAACCACCAGTAATGTCAATGGCTCTCAAAGTACTCAATAAAATCCATGAAATGTGAATGAATGAGCTGAAATCGAACATGTCACAGAATCATTCGATCGAAGGTCAATGATGTAACCTGTCGTCGAAGGCGAGAAACCTGCCATTGAGGCATGCAAATTTCAAGGTACTAGCAATTTCTAGATCAACTTCCTAGATAATTAGTTGTCGTCGATAGAAAGTGATCCATTGTAAGCAAGCCAACAACATGAAATCATAGATCAAGTCTTGAAGAAATATATTGGCAAGAACTGACTCAGGGATGGTCATAATGGATGATAGATATTTTGCAGATGAATGGTTTATTTGAACTGTCCTCTTGAACACATAACAACACTGTAGATGGTTTGGTGACAATTAACCCAAAGCTAATACCCGGAAACTGGCTGAAGACTTTCAATGTGGTTTGATTAACTGTTAGGCAAAGGATTTCCCCAACCCAGGTGAACAAAAGTGTCGTGTTCAAGAGTGGTTAACTAGATTTTCGAATAGTAAAAATGTAACAAACAGGTTCGTTTTTCTCTCTTTTCCCCCACCATTTCTGGCAAGTACCTCTTTATTTTTGACAAGCTTGAGGAGGATAACATTTGCTTGTTTATAAGCTCATCCTTTAGATGAGTCCAAATTAGTTTAAGATTCGAACCCTAAGAAGGAGTGGTTTGTTCCTGTTTAAAATTGAATAGGTCCTTTACTGTTAAATTTTAACGAGTCCAGTATAGGAGAAACTCGATGTTTTTCAATTTTAGGGAGTCAGAAGAAAAAACTTAAGAAAACTCCATGGGTGTACTTTTTCGTAAATTTAGTCTCTCGGGCCCAAAAAAGGATAAAATAATGTGGGAGAGAACTCTATTGACCGTAATTAGTCAACGTATACCTTTTTCGTAAATAGTCCATTTCAGTCCGTAAAAGGGGTAAACTTATACTGAAGGGACGATCATTCATTTACTTTAACGAGTTCGAATAATCAAGTACTCGACAATATTTTCATGTTTAGAGAGTCTAAAAAGGGCTTAAAAGAGGACTCTAAATTTTCGCTTTTTTCGTTTTCAAGAGTCCGAAAAAGTGATAAAAGTAAACTCAGTAGTTTCGCTTTTTCTGTAAAATTTTAACGAGTTCGAAAAAGGGATAAAAATGTACTCATGGTTTTCACTTTTTCACAAGTTTTAACGAGTTTGAAAAAGGGATAAAAATATACTCCTGTGGCCAAATTTCAATTTAATTTACGAGCAGGAAAAGATGGAAAGAACTCGGCATTTTCATGTCTTTTACGAGAATGAAATATAGCAAAATAATCTCAAGATTTTCGTGAGTTTAACGAGTCTTGAAAATAACCGAAATTGACTCAAGATAGGTTTCATTTTCACAAAATTTTGAAATAGAGAAAAACTATGCTTCAGAGTGGTTTCATTTTTACATTAGCTTGAAACAGAAAGAAAACTGTGCTTGATGCTCCCTAAGCATAACTGCTAGAGTGCATCCCCCCCCAGCTTCATTTCATTCAACTAAGTACACTGCTGGTAATTAATAGATGGATGGAATGAAGGTTTATTTACGAGATCATATGAAAGACCCGACCTAAAACTGTAAGAAAAATATGCAAAAACTGAAATAACTAACCTAAATATGACTTAACATTTATGAGATCTAGTCAAAGACTCGACTCAATTAGGGGAGGATTTGTTTCATTTTTTAACGAGCTTGACACAGGAAAAGAACTATGTTCATGGCAACGTGTTTCATTTTTTAACGAGGTTGACATAGCAAAAGGAACTTTCCTCATACCTGATTCATTTTTTTACGAGGTTGACTCAGTAACAGGAACCATCCTCAGAAACTACTTATTTCTAATCTACCTACATAAACTACTGATTCATTTTTTAATGAGGTTGACACAAGAAAATAACTTTCCTCATAACTAGATCATGTTTTAACGAGGGTGACTCAATAACAGGAACTATGCTCTGACAAATGATTCATTTTTTAACGAGGTTGACACAGGAAAAAAACTGTCCTCATACCTGATTCATTTTTTAATGAGGTTGACTCAGTAACAGGAACCATCCTCATAAACTACTCTCTACAATCTACCTACTGATTCATTTTTTAATGAGGTTGACACAGTAAAAGAACTGTCCTCATGGCCCACTGATTCATTTTTTAACTAGGTTGACACAGTGAAAGGAACTTTCCTCTTGATACACTGATTCATTTTTAACGAGGTTGACACAGTAAAAGGAACTATCCTTTGAACAACTGATTCATTTAATAATGAGGTTGACATAGGAAAAGAATTGTACTCATACCTGATTCATTTTTTAACGAGGTTGACTCAGTAACAGGAACTATCCTCAGTTACATGTTTCTAATCTATCAATATAATCTCTACAATCTACCTACTGATTCATTTTTTAATGAGGTTGACACAGGAAAAGAACTTTCCTCATCGCCGACTGATTCATTTTTTAACGAGGTTGACACAATAAAAAGAACTCTCCTCACCAGCCACTGATTCATTTTTTAACGAGGTTGACACAGTAAAATGAACTATCCTCAGAAGCTACTGATTTATTTTTTAACGAGGTTGACACAGTAAAAGGAACTATCCTCGGAAGCTTATTTCATTTTTTAACAAGCTTGACGCAAGAAAAGGAACTATGCTCTCGACTAACTAATTCATTTTTTAATGAGGTTGACATATAAAAGGAACTATCCTCACACTCACTGATTCATTTTTTAACGAGGTTGACACAGTAAAAGGAACTATCCTCGACCACTGATTCATTTTTTAACGAGGTTGACACAGTAAAAGGAACTATCCTCGGCCTCACTGATTCATTTTTTAATGAGGTTGAAAAAGTAAAAGGAACTATCCTCGCCACTGATTCATTTTTTAACGAGGTTGACACAGTAAAAGGAAATTTCCTCAGAAACTTGATCATGGCTTCCAACTGGAATAAAAACATGTCAATGGACACACCTTGATCATGTCTTCCAAGAGGTCTTCATCAGAAGTAAGAATAGTTCTCTGGAAGGAACACATGTCAAGGGACTCAAAAGGGATAAGAACATCGCGTTCAAATAATCCCATAGAGTTTTCCATGTCAATTACCGGATCTAAGTCAAAGGAAGACGAGAAAATAGTGAGAGGCTCGCTTACATCGGTAATTGAAAACATGGGACTAGTTGCCACATAATTAACCCGTGGCGGGGTAGATACCACTTTAGAATCAGGAACATTTAGGGGTGTCATATTATCGGTATTCGGATCAAGATTTAAGACCACAAATAAGCATTTGGATCTAAGGTAGGATTGACACCTTCATATCATTTATTTGTAAAACGAATATATTTAGAGAAAGACAAACTTAGTTGTTTGTTCTTGCGGACAAGATCGATCTCCCTAGTGTCAGAAGACAATATAGCAACAAACGAACAACTAAGTTTGTCTTTCTCTAAATATATTCGTATTACAAATAAATTCTATGAAGGTGTCGATCCTACCTTAGATCCAAATGCTTATTTGTGGTCGTAAAGCTTTCGTCGCATCAAAATCCTTTCTTCACAACAAGAGTTTTTTCGTCGCAAGAAAGTGTCGTCTTTTGTCGACCTGCAATCATAAACAAGCAAATATTAAATAGCACCTGTATAACAAATAATTATAAAACATGCCTATCATAGTGATCAAGGAATCTATGAAATAAATGATCAAACGATAGCTTATTGAATTAAACAATCGAACGACAATTTATTGAGAAAAACAAAATTTGATTGTATTAATCTTAAAATATACAGAAGAACCTTACAAACTTAGCCTTGATGTTTGAAAGGCCTTCCCGGGGTCTGAAGTAGGAGTCTCCTCTACTTTGATAAGTCTTTCACTCTTCCTCCAGGAGCATAAACATGTATGTGATCTTTCCTCTCAAAAGATCAGCAGAAAGAAGTCTAAATCTCAACAACACTTCAACTCAATCACACATAAAGCTTGAACTTCAATTCTCAATCTCCAAAATCTAACTCTTTGAGGCTACCCAATGCCTCCTTTTATAGAGAATATGAGGAGGTTAGGATTCCACCTTTGAAGGGATAGAATCCTCCTTCAAAAGGATATAATCCTCACATCAAGGGATTAGTTCCTTAAGGTGAGGGATACATGCACCTTATTAAAGCGTACTCATCCCCAAAAAATCTCATCTAGAACCTTCTAGAATTGACCTCAAACCAACTTTTTAACTTTACTTTCTCGCTCTTTTTAGTTTGGAGGGGGTACGAAGGCATTCCAAAGGAAAACTGCGTTCTAGAATGCAGGTAAGCCATGCATTACTTGCGTACCCAAGCCTGGAATGTAGGCAGGCTTCATGTTATATGCGTACCCATTCTTTCAAAGGTTTTTAGGGTTTTTATTCTTGTTTCAAGGCTTGACATGAGGTCCGAGTAAAGGTTGTAAGACTTGCAAAGGAGGTATGTATGAGTGTTAATGAGCTCATACAGTCAACAGAATGTCAAGGTGACATTTTTAGTGTAACAGTGTGGCTGCACAAAATGGATTTTTTCGCAGAGTAATATTTTAATTAGTAGCGGAAATGTTCACAAGAACTTGCCTTGGAATCCTTTGAAGAATCTCTACTCTTCTTCCGAGTAGGATACAAACTGATCGACTGCGAATTCTATGACAAATCCTCCTAGCACACTATCAACCCAATGGTCTACACTCGAGGTGATTGTGTTATCAAACTTCTCCAACTTTTGAATCAATTCCAGAGTCCACTGCGTAACCTGATCATCTTTCCAACACGTCTGGAATTGTACTAGCCTTGCTAGCCACTCTTGTAGCTCATGCGCAAAAGTTACAAAGAAAATTTCATATACTTATGTGAAAATATACTTTTTCTTCCACTTCTCAGTTGTTAGCTTCGTGCTGCGATTCTATTTTATAGAAAATTCTTGGATCTGTTTTTTGAACCAGTCTTCGAGCTCCAATTTCTCAGGTTTCCAATGGCCTCATGGCATTACCTGATCTTTCTCTCAAAATTATCTTGGTCCCTACAATGGAACCATTTTTTGGCTTGAGGGGTCCTGACCCAGGTTCGAATTTAAGGTTTTCCAACAAACCCCTATACTACTAGCCCTTTCGACAATGACCCACTTTCACAGGCCAAGTTCTCACCCGAAGTAGTATGGGTGGGTGTTGGAACCAGGTTTCTGCACCCTAGGAGAAAGTGGGTAATTAAGGCGGTCTGGTTGAGATCTATTAGGTTTGCACAAAAACAAGATTATTACCAAGCCATTAATAGTATAACCAGTATGTAGACATAAACAAAGCTACTATTATTGAGAAGATCTTATCAGCACCTTTGTATCCATGTGCGCATCAGTAATTATCATCACAGAATAACATAATCGCAACTAATTTATATATCACAGACACAATTGCAACTAACATAGAGGTACTTCAATAGTAAATGCAACCAGTTTAGATAACAGAGAGATACTTCAACAGATTATGTGTTGATTAAAGTCCAAAACCAAGTTACAAACCCAAGTCACAGCCCGCACACACAGCCAGCGGGGTCCACACACAATAGGACTGAGGATCTCTCTGCACACAACTAGTAGTATTCCTAACCCAATACTACCCAAAAAAAATCTCAGTAGTTCACACTTAGCATCAATGTTGTTCACTTACCTCTAAACTCAAACTATCTATCTATTTATATCATCATAGCATGCGCTATCTTATGGTCCTCAAACCGTGGTTTGCAGACTCTAGGTCTACCCTTTGACCCATTACAATAAATTTGGGGCTTTGACCCACTCCAAAGCCCCTGCGCTAGACTAATTACTACAAAGATATATATAAAAAATGCAACTAGGGGACCCCTTTCCAACACTCATCTTATTCCACTCATTTCCAAGCTAAACTTTCCCACTTAACTAGTTACCAAGAGAAGGATCACGTGATCTAGCCATGGCCATAAAAAAACTAAGCAACATAGCTTACATAGGAAATATTTCACATGTATGTTCAGTTCATATAAATAGTAGAATATTAACTAAGAGTTTGCAAGAACCATAATATGCACAAGGGACACAAGATATAAGTTGACACAAGTTGAGTGCCCCTAAACTTATACACAACAATGTACAATATGAAATTATCTAGAATATTTTAAATCATGAACATGTAGTCAAAGTGTGGCACATCTCATATAAAAAAAATAGCTAAAGGAAAAACAATGTTGTGCCTAGCACAAAGTGATCTCCCTTTGTCTAAAACTACTATGTCAATCCCCGTATAATAATAGTAGGCTTGCCTCCTGTAAATCCTATTCTGAACTTATCATAACACACTTCATCCTTAACACACTTGAATTCAATGGCACTCCATGGCACACACTCTTATTCGTTCCTTTCCATGCATTTTGACCTAGTTATCCCTTTATATGCCCCGACACTCCCTAAAACTCTAGTTCAACATGCATTGAGTTTTTCTAGCATGTGTTAGCATGCCTTTTCATTCCTTTTCATTCCCTGCACCTCCCAAGCTATCATGCCCTCACACCTACCCTTACTTAATTGGAACTTGGGAACCCAACCAAGCCCTCGCTTGAATACAAGAGCTTGATCAAGTTACAGTTACTACAACTAGACTATGTTGTTGAATTGTGTAGCTTGAGAGGTACTCCACAAACCTAGTGAGATGGGTTTGTGTGAGTTTGGTCACAAAAGGATTTGTGGTAAAATAAGCCAAGAAAAGAGATTTTGGACCCAAGATGGGGTTTAAAATCTAAAAGAAAATTAAAAAGGAAAATTAATATTTGCTAAGGTCGAAGTGGATAAAACACTTAAGTTCTAGAGGGTTCCTAAGAGGTCTAGGAAAAACTATTTAAGGAGGCCTTATGATGAAGGAAATAACGTCAAGTGGGAAGGAGCACATTTGATCAAGGGGGAGAAGATAGATGTAGTCCTAGAGAGACCATGATCATTAGCATGCCTAGAATTCATTAAGATTCCTCGTTATGCTTTGGCATGGTCTAATATTAAAGTTATTTGAGATCAATTATTGGAAATTAGAAGAGAAGTAACAAAGGATGATTTGGCACTTATAATGCACTAACACTTGGCACTTGATGTTGGGTGTGGAGCCTAATTTTCATCCTGATTCAGAGATCCTTGTTTTAGCTAGATGTATACCCCAGGAAAACTGTATAGCCTTGGAGCGGGGGGGTGTGGGGGGGACTTTTCCCCCTCGCGGGGTCTGGGGGTGTTGACCCCCTGGCTAGGGGGTGCGGGGGCCAGCGGTCCCTTGGCAGGGGTTTCGGGGCCAGTGCCCCCAAAGCTAAAAATAGATGTAAAATTTCCTTGTAAAAGTATAGTAACTTCTAGTCAATCTGGGCCGTTCATTAGGCAGATGATCTGATGGTAGAAGTTATGTTTAGTTTAGGGTTTTTTTCCCTAGAAGGCAACCCCTCACTTGTATGAGGGTATTGTATTGTGGTTGTGTATTGTATGCGTATTATGAGAATGAGAAATAGATAGGGAGACTGTGAGAGAGAAGAGAGGATATTATAGTGGATTTGTTGTATGTTGTTTCTCTTCATTTTTGCTGGATAATAGAAAGGAAGGACTGGCTGTTCGGGGTGGACGTAGCCCAAACTGGGTGAACCACGTATATCTGTGTCTCTCTAGTTTTATGTGTTTTCTTATCTTGTGTTTTCCACATATTTTATGTGTTGCATTTCTCTGTAATATATAATTTTCTAACACTTGACACTTATTTACACCTAGTGTTGGTGTGCATAGCATGTCCCTCCTTGAAAATGTAAATTGATGACTTATTAAGCCTATGATGTGTTCATTTTCTTGTATTTAACTTGTTTCTCCTTTTTGTTGCCTTGATAGTGCCTCACATGTATTGTCACACCCTTGCACATTTTTCCATGCCTTAGCACTTGACACATCTTAACATATTTGACATGCCTTCAAACTATTTGGCACATATTAGCATTCCCTAGGATTCCTTGGCACTCCTGCTCTCACAACTAGCCTAACATTTTTTCATGACTTGGGAACCTGATCAAGTCCTTAAACACTGCAGTTCATGCCATGATATTGGTCTGCTTTAGCCATAACAACTTGATTAATTGCACCTAATACAAGTAGATTGTGCCTTGTTCACCTAAGAACTACCTATACCTCATCTTAGGTCACTCATATCCAAGCTGAAAGTTTCCCACATAAGAACTTACCAAGACAAGGATCACATCTAGCCATGGACATAAATAAACTAAGAAACATATCTTACATAGGCAATATTTCACATGTATGTCAAATTCATATAAATAGTAGAGCATTAACTGAGAGTTTGCAAGAACCACAAGATACACAAGACAGATAAGATATAAGTCAGCACAAGCCGAGTTCCCAAAAACTTATACACACTAGTGTGCAATATGAAATTATATAAAACACTTTAAAACATGAGAATTTGGCCAAAGTGTGCCACATGCCATATAAAAATAATATATAAAGGAAAAATAGTTTTGTGCCCAACACAAAGTTTCCCTTTGTCTAAAACTGCTTTGTCGAGCTCCTTATCACAATAGTAGGCTTGCCACTTGTAAATCCTATTATGAACTTATTCTAACACAATTCATCCTTGGCACACTTGAATTCATTGACACTCCCTGGAACACACTCTTATTTGTTCATTTCCATGCATTTTTACCTAGTTCTCCCTTGTGATGCCTCGACGCTCCTTAACACTCCTCAACATGCATTAACATTTTCCAGCATGTGTTATCACACCTTTTCATTCCTTGGCATGCCCTAACCCTCCCTAGTTATCATGCCCTTGCAACTACCCTTACTTAATTTTCAACTTGGGAACCCAACAAAGTCCTCACTTGACTATAGGAGCTTGACCAAGTTACGATTACTACAATTATACTATGTTGTTGAATTGTGTAGCTTGGGAGGTACTCCACATGCCTAGTGAGATGGTTTTGTGTGAGTTTGGCCACAAAAGGCTTTGTGGGAAATTAACCCAAGTGAAGGGGCTTCGGACCCGAGATGGGGTTTAAAATATAAAATAAAATTAAAAACAAAAAATAATATTTCCTATGGTATAAGTGGATAAAGTTTGTAAGTTATACAACATTCTTAAGAGGCCTGTCTAGGAAAAGATATTTAAGGAGGCCTTATTATGAAGGTAATAACATCAAGTGAGAAGGAGCTCATTTGATCAAGGAGGCCAAGAGAGATGTAGTCCTAAAGTAGGTTGAGTTAGAGGTTTGAGTAAGCGTTGTTAAAGGGAGGCCATGATCATCCACCAATAGTGAGATCATCATGTGAGGGTTCACAAGAATGTAAGATACCTTAATGGGTTCGAGATAGGAAGTAGGATGGCATATCGTTGATTCTCTTATAGCAGATCAAGCTCAAGAGAGGCATCTCATGCGAATTTGGGCATGTGATTTCAGTGGTGTTTCTATGTGAAGGCCACATCAAATTTTGAAATAGTAGAGTGTTGAGACCCTACATTGTGGTGGTTAGTAGGTTGCAAGGTCTGGGATAAATACCAACACAAATAGAGGAGGGTCTGCCCTATAATTTAGGGCCAGAATATAAGTACTCGTAGGTGTAATATTGACTGAGGTAACCGCAGTTTGAGGATCGTAGAGATCTAAAGTTCGGGTCAAAATTCAGTCAAAGAAATGCCCAGAATCTATGGATCCATATGAGCTAGGCCAAGTATCTTATGGAGGAAAGAGTCATTGTTTTTTCTATGGGTGGATAGGTTTTGTTCTAAAGCATTTAAAATAGAATTATAATTTCATATTTAGGGAGGTTTCCTAGCATCTTTAATCCATAAGGTATTGCATTAAGACTGTGATCGATCTGTATAGAAGAATATGGGTTGTGACCCTTAGAGATAGGTTTATCTCTGCAATATATACGACAAATTTGGAAGATGGTTTGCAGAAGTATGTGCAGAGATAGAAAATCCAATGGAAGTTTGAACCTGAGTAGAATATGGAGCAAAATAAATGTGCCATATGAGGAATGGATTGACATGAAGAGGAGTTGATTTTTGTGGACTATCCATAGAGTTTTGGATAGAAATTTGAAGAAGCCTATAAATAGTTAGTCAATGGATTGTTAATGGATGATTTGTGACCCTAGTTCATTCATCTACAAATTATTAGAAGGATGATAACATGAGTACTTCATATTTTTTCATAGATTGGACAACAATGAAATTGGTACACAAGAATATTGATTTTTAGAGGACTCAAATCACTATTAGGTGGCATATTTGAAGAGCCCTAGATGAGGGCAGTGTTGTGGGCACTAGATCAATAAAATAATTGATTGTGATTGGGAAAATTGATGACAGTCTAAGTAAAATTGGAGGGCTTTTAGATGACTATCAAAGAAGAGCTCTAAGTCTTGTACTTGTGAAGGAAAATAAGACTGGTAGAAGGGTAGGTGTATTTGGCCTAAGGACGTGCAGACTTTGAAGGACTAAAGTAGCATTCAAGTGGGCTAGCCAACTATCCCTAGTTCATTGTATTGTAGAGGATTGCATCATTGATAAAAGGGAAACCTCCATATCCCTAGACTTGTAATCTTGAAGTAGCAGTATGGAAAAACTAGGCAGACCAAAATGGAAACCCTAAGTGTTGCAAACCTTAAAGGAAAAAAGAGGTAGATAGAGGGAATTTTTTTTTGAGCTGAGTTCAATAACCTTAAGGAGTCGAGTTCATTGATAGAGGCATATTGAGCATAATGGCAAGAGGAGCTTCTAGACATGTTTAAGACATGTGGATTGAAATATCTATGTGTGGCCACCATCAAAAATTGGGTCATTTTTTGTCTTATTCAAGGTAGATTGGTTGTCAAAGGAGTAACACCAAGCTCTTGTTGTATTCCTTGTATCAATGTGATTATAAAGGGTCATGATCCCTGTTATGAGAGCTCTAGCCTATTCTATTATAGTTTTTAATTTAATGAAGAACGATTTGAAAAAGTTAAAAAATTTCATGTGCACTAGTTGATTCCCTAATGTGTGTAGATTTCATTGTGAAAAGTAGATGTGTCACAACACTTGAGTGTGTTTGCATCAAAGATTCTAAGACCAAACCTAGATTCTCATGTGTCATGGAAATTCAACATATGCGTTTTTCACCTAAGAACTACATGTAACTCATCATAGACTGCTCATGTCCAATCTCAAATGATCACACTTAACAAGTTACCAAGACAAGGCTCCTCACATCCAACTATGGTCGTAAAACAACTAAGCAACATGGTTTACATATTGACATGCCATAACACCCGACATGTCTTAAATTCCTTGGTATTATGCGGCATGTCTTAACATCCCCTACATTCCTTGACACGCTTTTACACTCTCTAACACACCCTCGCACTTCCAGACACAACTTGGTAGTTTAACATACCTTGGCATTGCCTAGCATATAACCTTGTCACTCCCTCCTTAACACACCTATAACTCATGGACACTCTCTATCAGGCACTCTTATTCATTCATTTCTATGAATTTTTATATATTTATTCCTTGTGTTTACCTGAAAATCCCTAACACTCCCTAGCACAAATTGGCACTACCTAACATACCTTATAACTCTCTCCTTAGCACACCTAGAGCTCATTTAAACTCTTAGTCACAAACTCTTATTTATTCATTTACATGTACTTTTACCTAGTGCTCCCTTGTGTTTCCATAGCATTCATTAACACTCCTTGGCATGTGTTGGTACACCCTATCACCTAAGACATCTTGGCATGTCACCTTGGACTCTAGCATGCCTTAACACTGCCTAGCATACCTTTTCACTCCCTCCTTAACACACCTGGAACTCACTTACACTTCCAATCACAAACTCTTATTTGTCAGTTTCCATGCATTTTGATGTAGCTCTCTCTTATGTTTCCCTGGAACTTCTAGTTAACACTTTCTTGCACGCGTTGGCACATCTTGGCTGCATGCCAGCTTAGCACTCTAAAACTCCTTAGCACTTCCAAGCATGCCTATTCACTCTTTCTTAGCACACTTGGAACTCAGTTTTAATCCTTGTCACAAACTATTATTCATTCATTTTCATGCATTATGACATATTTCTCCCTTGTATTTCTCTAGCACTCCCTAACACTCCTTGGCACACATTGGTACACCCTAGAACTTGGCACATCTTAGCATGCTTTCCTAGCATTCTATCATGCCTTCAAATTTCTGAGCATACCTTTTCACTCCCTTCTTAGCACACCTATAAATTTCTAACACTCCATATCACACACTCTTATTCATTCATTTCCATGCAATTGATACTAGTCCTCCATTTTGTTTCCTTGGCACTCCCTAGCATGCGTTGGAGCCAAACCCTAGCACCTAACACATATTGGAATGCCAAACCTACCTTGGAAATTTATATAATGTGCTATCACTTCCTGGGATTCCCTACACACCTTGGAACTCCCTAGATGTCATGCCCTCATAGATAACCTTACTTTTTTGCAACTTGGGAATGGAAACAAGTCATTGGAAAAATAGTGTTGTGTCTAGCACAAAGTATCCCTTTGTTTGAAACTATTTCATCCATCCCCTTATTGCAATCATAGGCTTGCCTCCTGCAAGTCATATTATGAAATTCTCCTAACACATTTCATCCATGGTACACCTAGAATTCACTGACATTCCCTGGCAAACACTCTTATTCACTCGTTTCGATGCACTTTGAACTAGTTCTCCCTTATATTCCCGGACACTCCCAAAAAATCATCGTCATGCATTAAAACTAACTGGCATGTGTTAGCACACCTTTTAATTCATTGGGACATCTTAGCACTCCTTAAATTTCATGTCCTCATAAATACCCTTATTTTTTTTAGACTTGGGAACCCAACCAAGTCCTGCTTTGACTACAACAACTTGACCAAGTTTCATTTACTACAACTAGAATATGCCTTGTTCACTAAGAATGTAACTAATATTAGGCTACTCATGGAAAATATTAACTAATCCCACTTAATATTTTACCAAGTCAAGGCTCATGTCCAATCGTGGCCATAAACCAAATGAGAAACATAGTTTACATCTTAACATGCCATAACACCTGGAATGTCTAACAGTCCCTTGGAACTATGTAGCACATGTTATCATCCCCTACTTTCCTTGACATGCTTTGGAACACCCTAACACATCCTACCATTCCTTGACATGCCCTGGAACTCTAGCATGCCTTGGAATTTCCTAGCATATAAACTTGTCACTCCATCCTTAGAACAGTTGAAACTCGCTGACACTCCCTACCACACACCATATATTCGTTCATTTCCATGCATTTTGAACTAGTTATCCATTATGCTTCCGTGGCACTCCCTAACACTCCCTCACACACATTGGCACACCCTAACACTTGGCACATCTTGGCATGTCACCCTGACACTCTAGCATTCCTTGGCACTACCTAACATACATTGTCACTCCCTCCTTAGCAAACCTAGAATTTTCTAAAAATCCCTTCCACACACTCTTATTCATTCATTTCCATGCATTTGAAACTATTTCTCCCTTGTTTTTCCCTAGAACTCCATAACACTCCCTGACATGCATTGGCACACCCTAGCATCTGGCATATCTTGGCATGTTTCCCTAACCTCTAGCATACCTTAGCACTACCTAGCATTCCTTGTCACTCCCTCCTCAACACACTTGGAACTTACTGACACTTCCTGTCACAATCTCTTAATTATTCATTTGCATGCATTATTTTCACCTAGTGCTCCCTTGTGTGTCCCTATGACTCTGTAACACTTCCTAGAATGTGTTGGCACACCCTGGCACCTCGCATGTCTTGGCCACATGCCACTCTGTCACACTAGCATGACTTATCACTACCTAACATACCATGTCACTGCCTCCTTAAAACACCTAGAACCCACTGACACTCGCTATCACAGACTCTTATTCATTCGTTTCCATGCATTTTAACATAGTGCTCCCTTGTGTTTCCTTGGAACTCTCTAACACTCAACACACATTAGCACTTGGCACATCTTGGTATGTTTCCCTAGCACTCTAGCATGGCTTGGAAATATCTATCATATCTTTTCACTCCCTCCTTATCAAACATGGAACTCCATAGCATGCACTATAACTCCCTAACACATATCGGCTCTTGGCACTTAGTGGCACTTGAAAATTCTTGGAATGTGTTTGGATGCCCTGGAATTCCTTGGCATGGTTTAGGATAAAAATTATTTGAGATTAATTATTCATAATTAATAGAGAAGTAATAGAGGATGAGTTGGCACTTAAGACACGCTAAAACTTGGCCCATGGCATGTATTGGCACTGGTGTTGGTATGCCTAGTCTGCCCATCTTGAAAAGGTAATGTCCTGAACTATTAACCGTCATATGTGTTCATTTATTTTCATTTTGTTGTTCCCTTTTGTTTCCTTACACCCCTTGACATGTGTTTTCATACCCTAACACTTGGCACATCTCGGCATGCCTTAACACATGACATGTCTCGACATGCCTGGCATGCATTGGCATAACTTGGCACTATCTAGCACATGTTAGCATAACCTGGCACTTCTTGAAATGCCATATAATTCCCTAGCATGCATTTTCACTCGCCCCTTGGCATGCCGGACACTCGCTGACACTCCCCAACACACCCTCTTATTCATTCATTTCCATTCATTTTCACTTGATGATTTATGTTTGATGGGGTGCATGTCTAGAAAGAGTTCCTTTAAGATAATAAAAATTTTATCACACCATTGCTAACATAAGTAATTGCGAGATTATACTTGAATAACATTAGGAAAATACACAATATATTTTAAGAATGAAATTTTTAGGGTTTTTTTATGGTGTGGGAATGGTAAGAAGTGAGTGGTCAATATGGTGTGTGAATCCTTAGAATACCTTCTCACTCCCTCCTTGGCATGACAACTAGCACTCATTGCCACTCCCTGACACACCCTCATGTTCATTCACTTCCATGCATTTTTACCTAGTTCTCCCTTGTGTTGTCATAGTACTCCCTAACACTTCTTAGCATGCATTGACACTCTCTACTTATCACTTTTCAACATGCCCTGCCACTTCATGGCATGCGTAACACTCCCTGACACACATTGGTACTTGGCACATGCTAGCACTTGGAAAGTATTAACATGTTTGACATGCATTGAGATGACTTGGTATGCTTTGGCATGGTTTAATATTTAATTTATTTGAGATCAATTATTGGAAAGTAGATTATAAGCAATATAGGAAGATATGGCATATAGAATTCACTAACACTTGGCACTTTGCACTTGTTCGCACCTAGTGTTGGTGTTCCTAGCATTCTCCTCACAGAAAAGGTAAATTTATGACTTATTAACCCTCTTATGTGTTCATCTCCTTGTATTTTAACTTGTTTCTCCGTTTGTTTCCTTGACCATCCTTGACACGCATTGTCACACCCTTGCACATCTTGGCATGCCTTAACACTTGGAACATCTTAGCATGTTTGACATGCCCTCACACTATTTTTCATATTATCATTCCCAAGCACGCCTTGGAACTCATGCCTTGACAACTAGCCTTACTTTGGAACATTACATTCCCTAGAACACTTTGAAACTCCCTAGTTGTAAGACCCTCATAGATGGCCTTACTTTTTCTGCAACTTGGGAACCCAACCAAGTCATTAGCAAAACAATGTTGTGCCGAACCCAAATTCTCCCTTTCTCTAAAATTACTTTTCCATACCTTATCACAACCATAGGCTTCCCTCTTACAAGTCTTATTTTAAACTTGTTTAATTGTATTTGTATAATTTCTTGATGACCCAATGAATGAAATAATTTCTAAATGAGAAAACACATATAAACAATTACCATGTTAAGAAATTTTACTATGCATTTTTATTTCAACATGGTATTAGAGTTAGGAAGACGGTTCAAATTTATCTCTGAAATCTAGTCAAGATTATGAAGTATGTATTCACCAGAAGTCGAGTTTGTAAGAATAAATTTCTATGGTTGGAAATTGACCATGGAAAATTTTAGGGGCTAATGTTCGCAAGTGGGCCAATTTTCCATGGCTTTTCCAAAAAAAAAGATTCACCAATTTCCATTTTTTTATAAAAATGATTCGCCCAAATTTTAAAATATAAAATTACTTTACCTTAAAAATCGCCAACATTATATAGACAATATATATAATATCATTATAAATTTGAATAGCTTTACAAATACATCAATAAAAATTTTATTGTTTGCATATTAGGGACTAGTGAGATTCACCATCTTTTTAAACTTCAAAATAATTTTCCATCCTTAAAATTTTCCCTGAAACAGACTTCCTATTGGAAAAAATGGCCTAAGACAAGTCTAAAATGATCTCTATTCTACTAGGGTTGGAATATATCTTTTAAAAGAGAAGGACCAAGGGTCTTGGTTTATTACTACAAGCCTAGAACAAGCCGAGATTACGAAAATCTCAATTTTGAGCACAAATATGAATCTAATCCAATATGATTGAGGTTATTGTAAGTTGAGTTACGATAAAAGATAATAACAACCTAACTCTTCATGATGATGATCTAAGTTATATTTGATGAAATTCAAGGAAGAAGCATAAATTTTAGAGTTTTTTTTGTCTACTGAAGGAAGACTAACATAGACCAAGCCTCATAAATCCAAAAAAAAAATCTTAGTTGATGGAGTTAACGTAAGCACTAATATGAAAATTTGGAAAAGGTAACACATGAGACGTGGTATGTTGGGTCACCACATTAGTAGGATACACTTTGAACAGGAACGCCATTTTTTGGGATTGTTTTGTCTCCCTCGCAGGTGCTTCCTTTATATGTAGTTTTGACGATTTTTCACCCAAGTTTCCTGCTAGTTCAATTTTGTTAGTTGGAAATTAGTTGGAATGTTGTGAAGAGTCACAACCAAATTTTTTCAATGGTGATGGAAATTGTTTGTGTGTGCAAAGAGTGTGACTCTATAATGAGCTAGAATTTGGGTTCGCCTCAAAATTGGTTATGGATCAATTATAGGGTGTTTGATTATTATTTTTCTTGGTTGTCACACCTAGTAACACATGAGTATTATGTTGGATTAAGCACACCTTAATTGGAGGAACTTTGAATGAAAACTTGTTTGGGGGATCGATGTGGCTCCCTCGTAGGGGCTTTACCTTTGTATGGCTTTGAGGGTGTTGGATACATGGTTTATGGGTGGAATTTTCAGTTTGTGTGAAGGGTGATGTAGTATAAGATTTTTTGGTCAAACCCATTTGAAGATTGATTGAGGGCCATTTGTAGGGTGATCAACTCCCATTTTGTCTAGACTAGGCCTAAGTCCCTTTGAAGGGGGCACTTGATAGGGTGACTGACCCATCAGGGCAAGACCATGTGACACTGTTGACGAGTCAGGGTTTTTGGGAATGTAACCCTAATCGGGTGGTAAATTCCATCCAAGGATAAATATGGACAAGACGATGATAAAAGACAACTGTAGTGAGGAAAATATTAAAAGGACTTTGAAAAGAGAGTTATAGTGCTTGATTGTTGGAATTGGTATTGTATATAGAATTTTAGTGCAAATTCTCTAGAATGATGTTATCTATAATGAGCACTTTCCTTGCTAAGAGGGTTATGAGGCAAATTGAAAACACAACACATAAAGGGCTACTATTCAAAGCCCAATTTTCACCCCATGTTTTTTGCATTGGTTTCCATGTATTGGGGTTTCCCTAAAGAGAAGTGAAACATGAACCTATTATATAAAATTGTAACCCATGCATAATATTTTTTCATTATTCAATGTAGTCTATACAATGGGAAATTAATTAACTTTGTAAAGTACCCACCTAGTTTAGGTCGTCATCTCCATTTTTGTATTCAAGAAGGAGCTCAATCTAGTAAGCACTTGAGCCCGCATTAACATGGAAGGAAATATTAACAAGGCACCTTGTATTGTGCAAAATGGTCATCTATAAAAATAAGCATTACAAAATAAAATAAAATACTGCAAACCATTCTTGAAATTCGTCTATTTTTCTCATCTTCAATCTGGAGAAGATAAATTCCTTTGAAACAATGTAGACATGACTCCAACATTGAGCTTATCTATACCTATACGAGGATGTGATGCCATATCTTGGAAGGTAGTACCACTGAGAAAAAAATATTCTTTCCTAAATGATTCTCCAGTGACCACAATAGTGACTTAGCCCATAGCTAATTTCCTCATCCACTTAGAGTTGGAAAACAAAGGAAAGAAAATTTTCAACTCAGTGTTCAATAAAAGTTGAATGTTAATAGAGATCTAAAAAATCACCATAAAAAAGATAAAATATATTCATGAAATGGTCTATGCGCTTGTCTCCATATTGAAATGCAACCATACATTGGCTTGACATCATTAAAACCTAGACTAAATTAAAATTATTGTGTTGGAAATGACCTTTTTCTATTGTGGAGGAAATGCATTTATTTTTTCTTAAGTTCATTCTTTTTAAACCTTTTTTTTTAAAGTAAAGTTCATATTTAAATAGAAAGTGGTCATTTATTTCTTCTGTTTTCCAGGTTTGGGATGCAATAGGAATTGAACATTGAGGTCCTAGTGGGTCCCTTATTGAAGAAGTTGCTCTAGCTACAAAAAAAAATTTAAGACATTGCTTTGACTCTTTCAATGGTTATGCTGAGGAGTTATGTATGAATAAATTAATTGTTTTTGGTAATCATCTAAGAAGTAAAGAAAATATTTTCTATGTGTACAATAATGAAGGTCAAATTGTTATGGTTATTCTCTAGAAAAAGATAGTTGATATAGTAGTTTTTTATAGATTGTTTCTTGTCACACAATTTGTCTAATAAAATCTACACAAAATCCTAGAAACACACATTTTCACAACATCCCTTTGTGCCAACAAGGAAAATTGTTAGTGTATTCCTTTTCCGCCCACTGTTAGGATGGATCTAGTTCATACCTCCATCTCCTAAAGCAATGATCAATGTAAGACTAGGGAATATTAATATTTTTGTTGTATGAATGATATATTGGTGGGGGGAATCACATAAAAGGTTTTCTTTTCATCCCTACCAAGTACACCTTCAAATATGCTTTTCCGTCCAAGCAAGGATTTATCTCAATTAGAAAACGTGATTTAAACTCATTGAAGATTCACTCAAGAACTATACCCTACCCAAAAATGTCATCAATTGTTCTAATATCAAACTTAGTCTAGTACTTTTGTAATTGTAAGTTCTTTGGCTTACAACACCACCTACATCCCAAATAAAACATCAAGCTTAGTAATGGGAGCTTAACACCCCAATATGGCTAAGTATACCATATCCTCCTCTATCCACTTAGATAACACTTGAGTAGTATTTAACTACTCCAATTACCATAATGTCTTAGTGACAAATTCATCTCTCCCGAGGTAGAAATTATACATTAACATAGACAAAAAAAGTTCTAAAAGTTATATTTCTTTTCAATTTTTCTGAAGAGCCCATAAAATGACTTTTTTCCTCAAGCACCTCTTCCTAAAGTCACCTTCTACCTTTCCCAACCCATTTCAAAGAATAATTTGCATCCTAAATAAGCTTAGGGGAAATTTAGGGTCACGGTTAAAAACATTCAAGTTGCTTGAAGACATTTTTTAGGTTAAACCCAACACCCTCGGTCATTAAACCCTAATTTAACTCATCTACCATATTTCAAAGATTTTAGACAATTATTTCCCATTATTGAGTGTTGGATTTATCATAGACTCAAGGTTAATGGAATGTTTATAAATATGGCCTATTGTTTTCTAATGTCCTAATATATTCCATCTTATAGGGGCAAGAAGGTCTCAATTGAGACACATATAATAATTCCCAATAAGTAAAGTGCAAAATGTTAAATATTTTAGTGGGGATCACAATCATTATGATGTTATTAGCATCCATTTAAACCACTATAACTAACATCATTATGAATAAAAACTAACCTAGATCACCCAAATATAGTACAAATACAAACACATAAGTATAATAGTAATCCATTATACTAATAACATACATAGTATTACATAACTCTAATGTAGAGTGAACACCAAAAACTAATAAAAAATTAAATCCCCATTACAGCTTCTCCCTAATATTGAATCTATTTAAATAATTTATAGACCTTGCATATATAAGAAACTAGAGTGACCTCAAAAAACTCAAAATTATAATAGATAATTTACCAACTATAAGCCATTCAACACACAAATAGACTACGAAAAATTCTATTTCTTTAGATAGATATACAAATTAAATTACCTAAAAAATTAGGTGCAAAAATCATATGAGATGACTCTTTAACCTTATATACTCAACCTTCTATGAATCAACATATTCGACCTTCTACATATTTACTTCAATAAATTCATATTTTTTCAAATTTTGTTGAACATTTCTCCATGCTAAGTAAAAAATGATCCTCGTCCACCTTGCATTACCACTCACCCCTAAGTTGATTCTATGCTTCATATATGTCTTCTTTGTGACCAAGAAACAAAATACTTTCATATCAAAATATCAAAAAATTTCAAATATCTATTTATTTCATTTCCCTCCTATTGCAGGGTCAAAATATCAAAAAATATTCAAATATCAATTTTTTTCATTTCCCTCTCATTGCAGGGTTTGTCCTAGGAAAGAGGAGGGGTGCCTCAATCGCGGTGATTTATTTTCCATAGAATTAATCAAAACAATATTCCCCACCCTCGGGTGATGGTCCATCTATAAAGCCCCCATCTGTCTTCGCAACTTCATAATACTTGCACTCAAAATGCGGTAATCAAGGTCATCATCTCGCTCACTCACCAGAGGTCAAAGATTTGATCGAGGGTCTCCCAAGAAGTTCAAGGAGGGTGCAGGTAACGAGGAGGCCGAGGAGGCTAAGACACCATTCTCTAATTCTTTTCATGGTTCAGTCTCCTGACAAAATTTCCTTTTCACTCTTAAACCCTAGTTGTCCATTGAAAAAATGTAATACTTAGGTGAGAGGACTGCGAGGCTATTGTTCTTCATTTTTTTCTCCAGAAATGTGAAACTCTTTTGTTTCCTTACATGTTCATAGAGTTTACCCTGGGTTTAATATATGGGTTTTTTATTTTATGGATCGAGTCTTGTTTACAACGGATTCGTGTTTTTTATTATTTAATAGGAAGAGTCATAATGTATTGAATCAAAAGTCACACATATTATTTTTATAGATCTCTAAGAAAATCAATATCTTGGCCATATACAATAAGATAATCACACAAAACTGCATACATAGTTTGAATGGAAATGAACACTCCCGATGATTTCGGGATAATTCCAACAATATTGATTATTGTTTTTATTATCCATTGCATAACATGAGTAGAAGTGGAAGAAGAAACAATAGTATTGATAATGAGAGAAGATGGAGGTAGAAAAAAAAGAGTTCACATTTAGATATTCATAGAGAATGTTAACTCCCATATTTAAAGGAGGCATCTCCTAATACGGTGTTGATCTACAACCCTAAATTATGTAGGAATGGTGAATTATCAATTTAAAATATGTATCATATATGTAGGAATGGTGAATTATAAATTGAAAATATGTATCAGATGCTCAATAACACTCCTCGTGAATAAAATACTGGAAGATGCAACCCTAGACCCAAAGTAGTGGTAATCCACCAAGGAAAAAGGTGAATATTCTGAATGGCCATGAAAAATGAGAGGTGGAGGAAGAATATGGATCAGAGCGTGGAGGGATGTATCCTAAGTAATGAAGAGTCATATCCATAATAACTAGAGAGAAAACTTCCCATCCTTCTCTACAAGGAAACAAGATCTACCTTGCAGAAACAGGGAGGAATATCATGTGGGGTTCAGATTCCATCTGTTCGGCACCTTGCACAATCGACAAGACAGTGTGAGAGGATGCTCCTACAAAGCTGAAGTAGTACACACCAGATCCAAAATAGCTTACCATGGTTTTGTGATGGCAATTTATATGGAATATATCCAACGGAAAATTTGAGTGACACCCCAAAGGTCTTGTAGAGAAATTGGGATTCAGTTTTCTTTTTAGCTGGGAAGTTTGACAAAACAATGAGAGAGTGCCCCAGATCAACATATCTTCTGGACTATTGCTAGTAGATATGCATTCTGCCAGGAGCCAGACCTCTGTAAAGTGTTCAACCAGGATTTGACACCTTATTCTGGAGCCCTTGACTATGTTATGAATACCATCAAGGTGGAAGGTCCTATGGCTCTTTAAAAGTAGTTTAGTACTATTGTGAAGAGAAAAGGTTCTTTTACTGTCATTCATTTCATTACTTTGCAGTAAGTTAGGAAGAATTTAAATAATCATTTTTTTGGTGATGGGACAAGGTCCTTTAACTGTTGTTCATTTCGTTACTCTAGAGCAGGTTAGGAATATTTTAAATAATCAGTTTTTTGGTGATGGGACATTGATTGGATTACAATATAAAGCAGAAGTAGTTTTTCAATTTACCAACATATTTCCTTGTCCATCTGAATGAGGTAGATAGAAATATCTTGATATCTATCTATCAGGTAGGAAATATATTTCCATGATGATATATTTTATTTTTTTGGACCTTCCTCGTCCTCCTCGCTTTCCCCGCCCCCATAAAACAAACAACCCAGATGTCGATGGTGTTATAGGATTTGCTATAAATGCAGTGATTGGTTAGGTTGTGAACCAAGGAATAAATGGTGGCATACCCATTTGATTGAGTCGAGTGAGAAATGAAAGCACAGATAAATGGTGGGAGGGCACCATATTAAAAAAAATATTATCCACCAACATATATATTGGTAACGATTCACTATTGAGTTAGGAAGATTTTCAAGGACCTTAATTTTAGATCTTATTCTCAACAATTTTATTTGAGCAAGTTAGGAAGATTTTCAAGGAACTTAATTTTTAGATCTTATTCTCAACCATTTTATTTAATTATACAAGTCGATGCCTTCATTGTGACCATCTATATGTGTCTTTCTATCTACTTAACTTCGGAGAATGTCAAATTGAAGAACCATTTGCCTCATTTTCAACGGAAACTCGACATAAGCAATTAAATTTGACATGAGAAATTCAAAACTTAAATCGAACATACAAAAGAAACAATAACTTTTTTTCTACTTAACTTCGGACATTCTCCGATGTAAGTGAGCCTATAGGGATTTGAAAGTGAAAACCAATATGTCTGTTCAATTTTGTTCCTTGCTTTACAAATAGTGTGCTTACATGTGAAATCAAGATGCTTGGTATCAATAAAAACACCCACATTGGTAGCAATGTGAGCATAAGCTTGGTTTCTTCTACCTAGGTTACAGGACACAACTTCCACTAACTCATTGAGCCATCCTTTTTTGCCTCTTTGTACAAATATCTGCAAGGTAGAAAAAGGAAAATTAGACTAAATAATAGTGTAGTGAAGTTATGGAAAAATTAATTTCTATAAACAAGGATAGAAAAATAATTCATTTCTTTTGAATGAATATGTAAAGCTAACTGCATTTCATCATGATGAAAAATAATTATGTTATTATAATAATTGACCATGCTAATTATGTTATTCTATGATATATATAATTAACTAGAAAAAACAACATATGAGAAATGAGACTAACACCAATAACATAAAATATGGCGGTGACACTAATACTATTTACTCTCAAACAATCATGATCATTGATTTCAACAATTACAACCAGATTCTGTCTACTATTAATAATAATTCACAAAATAGTTAGCTGGTAATGAAAATTACTCCTGGTTGAACTCACCTAAAAACCGAAGTATGAGAAATGGGGAATCGGCCTTTAGCAACATAATCTTTGGGGTCAACCTCATAAATTTTGGTGGGATCTGATGGCACATTAACTTTCCATTTACGAACTGCTACAACAATTACCTGAGCCATGCGATTGAATGGATTTCCATTCCAAACTTTATCTCTATAAAATGGAGTACCAATTAATAATAGTATGAGATATATAATCAATCCCAACGTGGGAATTGCATAACCTACAGTGAATCCCACGTGATTTTGGATGTATATCAGAAAACTATTTGCAAACAACATTCCAAAAAACACACTAAATATCCACCAATTGAAGAAGGAGGATTTTTGAGCCTTCTCTTTGAGATCAAATTCATCGAACTAATCGAAACTAATTGTGGGGATGTTGGGCTTTGTACCACCAGTGCCCATAGCAAGAATGTACAAAGCAAAGTAGAAAATCCCAACCTAAAACTTAGAATCTTTCACACAAAATTTGGAGCTTTCAGAGAATTTTCCCAACCTCTCTACACAGATTTCGAGAATGTCAAATTGAATAACCATTTGCCTCGTTCTCAATGGAAACTGAACATAATCATGTAAATTTGAAATGATAAATTCAAAACTTTAATCAAATTTACAAAAGAAACAATAATGTTTATGGAGCAACAAGTCCTTGTCCAATAGTAAGGGAGTGTTTGAAGAATGAGGAATTCAAACCCAAAACAAAGCTACATCTGAACATGCTTGTGAGCCTTCTTGAATCAAGAATCTGAATTCAATTCACAACTCCATGTGAAATTTTTTTTGAGCTTTCTAATTGATGGTGAACATATCATTGTGGACAACCATCTACCAGGAGCCATACCCTTTTACCGAGCCTAGAAGGAATCTCAGTGTGACAGAAGTGGTGTGGCATCTTAGCTGCATGGCCATGACAAAGAGATTTAGGAAATAATATCGACTCATGGTGAAAATTAAAGAGGAAATAGGAAGGAGAGTATGATGTTTATGTTGGCTGCATTGACCAAGCGATCGTAAACACAACCCATCTTCATACTTACTGCAAAAAGGGAGGAGAGTATGATGTTGATGCTACAACTAACGAAACCATTGAAAACCCAAGCCATCATGAAAATGGTTGTGCCTACCAATCAACCAATTTTTCCAGATGTTGTCATCAAAGCATTAAAACAAAGTGAGGTGTCCCAGGATTGTTCCGATGATGTTGCGAGAGAGGATAAATAGTGGATGTATTAGGATGTGAGTTACATATTTTTATGCTATAATTTGCCAAATTTTGTGTGTTTTTCTTTCAAATGCAGCAGAAATCTCATTTTTTCTATTATAACAGAAAATTTAACCTGAACTTCAAGTGTTGTTGTATGTTGGCCCTGTTTTGTTTAATATGTGAACCAGAAAACAAGAACTAAACTTTAATATCTCGATGGAATATTTTTCTTCCTATAAATGTAAAAAAAATACCCAGCCTTCTCTATTGCATATCAGATGTTGAACACAATTTTGAGCTCATTGAATAAATTTCTCCTGAAACTAGATGTGGTCACTTACGTATGAAATTGCTTAGGGGCTTGACCTTAAGAAAACTTCCTTCCCCTTCAGCTCAAGGTATGACTGGTAGATATTTTATAAAACTCACCTGGCCTATCCACCCTACCTTATGCCTTTGTTACCCATGTGGCATGGGTGAGGCATGCCACAGAGAGAACGAAACACCTATTTACATTTTAACACTTCCCTAATCTCACCTGTGAACTAATACCCATCAACATTATATTAAATTTAGGAATTTTTACTTAGTTCAAGGTGCCCTGTGGGACTTGTATTGTAGCCTAATATTGAAGTAAGGTCATATATTGCAATATATGATATAGAAATGCATGGTTCGTTAGAGGTTACTAAAGAGATTTGGAATTTTCTTTCTTATATCTGGGTTATATGTTGCTCTAGGTAAAGTCACCGAGTTGATATTCAAACTTGGGAACAACATAATTTGAAAATATATGCTAGTGCAAAAGTATATGATACAATTCACCATTACATTGGACAAAATAATTAATCCATTTTTTAGTTTCATTATAACTTCATATCTATATCTTTAATTATAACGTTTTTTCTTCTAAGAAAAACATTACAAAATTTCCCCGAAGTATTTGGATGGAGGTTGCTTTAACTATCATTGATAAAAGGAGTTGGTAACCTAGAATTTTCATTAGGACTCAAACCTTGGCTGGACGAGAATTGGAGACCTCATGACAAACTTTATCTTGAAACAACCCTTTCAAATTGATCCACCCCATTCATTGGGCTTATCTATCTATCTACCTATCTACATGTATTTTTTTTACATATTTTTCGAAGTTCTATAAAGAGAGGAGGCTCAATATTTCACAAATATTATTGCAAAACCCTGACTGGATCATTTGGTTTTTCTTTTAATGTTTCAAGTAACAAAAAAATGAATCTTAAAGATTTATTTTAAAATTTATTAGAAAATTTAACTATCTTTGTTAAATTCATTATTGCTTCATATTCAATGAAATTCATCTTTTTGAAATAAATCACCAAATGTGGGTGACTAAGGATTGAATTCATCTACATAAGACCTATGGACTGTATATTTTTTTTGAAGACACCGTGAATATTTTCTATGTTTTTTTCCACGCTTGGGTTCTAATGCTCCTATTCTATAAAGTGATGTTGTCATTGGAATAAAAAACTAATGATGTGTGTACCTTGCTGAAGCACCAGAGTTCGGTCTTCTGGTTAAGGGAACATGACTACGGGTAAAAAATTCAGTTCTACATTTTTTCCCTAGAGAAGTAGGATCTTTAGGATGTTTCTTCTCCAAATATTTCTAAACTGTGATGACTAGATGTTGTTCAAAAAAGAATGAGCAAGGTGTCCATATTTGAAATTGTTTCCACACTTAAAGAAAATATTCTTGTAGTTGAGAGAATTTTCTCAAGAATTATTTAGAATCTACTAATTTGGAGTTTGATCAAAGATGGTAAATTTTTTGATCTACATCTATGAAAATTCTCATGTTCTTTAAATTCATTAGCTCCGGTATGTATCTTGAGGCCATAAGAGAGGATCCCAAGCTATTCCAACTTGTCAAAATTTTGTTGTGTATCAAAATTCCAACGGAAAGGCGACAAGTTTTACCCACTTTAGGGGTTAAATAATTAAAGTATTTTAAGGGGTTGTTTCATTAAATAGTCTTGGCTCTTCCCATTTTCCATTCCTAGTATTGTATTAGGGGTAAAATTGCGATTTTCATTAGATAACAAGAGTTTTAGGATGATATATATGGAGTAGTGGATGGATTTGGGGTTTATCATCTTACTATATTTCCAGTTTGTCACCTCCTTAATATATTTCCATTTGTGAAACTGAGCAGGTATGAAGGAAAAGAAGTTTTAAACATGCATACTTACCTTAAAAATAATACAACACGTTAGTAAGCCTTTTCAATGTAATATTTTTGGAACCTAGTTTATATATTGGCAGAGATTGTAGAGTTGTTTTTATTATTAGAAGCATGGAAGTTATCTTTAATATATTCTACCACTCTATAAGAGGAAGCATATGATGGATTTGGTTTTATTGAGGTTGGATTATTTTTATTTTGCACTTTATCTGGATGAGTTCTTAGGAATAACCTATTAATACCTTGCTCTTGATATAGGCAACTAGTCATGCACAACATGTATATGTTGGTGGTATTCCTCCAATGGCCAATGAGCAAGTAAATTCTGTGTTTTTTTGGAAGAATTCTTCATATGTTTCTAATAAGCTAATTAAAATCCATAGAAATTTTAAAGTTATACTTTCAAGAAGTTGTAGAATTTGTCTTGAAATTTTGCATTTGTTATCTATTGCTTTATTGAATTGTATGTATTCAATAACGAGTGTTCATTGAAACTCATTACTTAACACATTTAAAAATTTTATGAACTTAAAACGTGTTCAACACACATCTTTCACAAAAATTGAGAAAAGTCTCACAAAGTCATGATGTTTGATAATATGAAAATTCTATATGTGTGTCCTTAATTGCATCGATGATCCATCTATTAAATCTCCACCTGAATCAAGAGTTTTATGGATGTTTTCATGTTTAGAAAGGGTATTGTTTGGCAGAGTAATATAAAAGTATATATAATGTTAACTGTCTAAATATTCTTAGAAATTTAAAAGTGATGTTGAAGTGGTGTAGAAGGTAGTTACTACCATGCATCTTTTTTATGGTGAATTTCATATTTCTTTTCCTCATAGTTTTACTTCCAGAAAATTGCTACATATTTTAGTTAGGTTATGGCCACTATAGGAGGAAACACTACTAGGATAGTTATGGATTATAAGGAAGTATTTTAAGTTTTTATTTTTTACATCATTATCCTAAACTCTAGAGAATGGAACTAAAAATTCTATTTGTGATTAGGTGATGTTTCTATTAATGTCTTATACAATCATGAAAAGAAGTTTGTGTTTGTGGATATATGCACTTGAAGAGGACAAAATTGCAATGGATCTTGATGGTATCATGTTTGAGGTACATTATTATATACTTATGCTCCAATTACCATTCTATGTAAGTTTAAAAAAGAGTCTTACTCAGTTGTACAATAGTAGACAATTCCTTTCCACCATTTTAACGAACTAAGCAGTTTATTGTGTTAATTTTCTTATTATTATCATTGACTTTCATAGGGCATTTCTATGAGAGTGAGGAGACCAAGTGATTATAGTCCCTCATTCGCAGTAGCCCTTGGCCCCAGCCAACCCAATCCCCACCTTAATTTAGGTGTTGTTGGTATTACACTAGTGTAAGTTATGTAATGCAATATTTGTATATCAGTGACTAAGAAGTGAAATGATTTATTTTTCTTGTGTGCTTGTTTTGTTTCTAGTACTGTAAAAAAAGGATACTCGCATATGTGACATATAGATATTTTACTATGATAAATCCTAATATAACATGGATAACTTATATATTTATGGCAGTGTTGTTGGAGGGGCTGAGGAACCTAATCGAATATTTGTTGGTGGGTTACCATATTACTTCACAGAAGCACAAATAAGAGAACTTCTTGAATCCTTTGGGTATGTGTGCTTAGATAATTAGTTTATGGAATTATATTTTTTTCCATAAATTTAAATAATTTGTATGCAGATTTATTTGGAAATATAGTAATACTCACCATTCATAGGTTTTTTGGAATGAAAATTATTTATAAGGTCCTCAAGTGCAATATCAAAAAAATCATTCTGCTTTCCAAAATAAACAAATTATATGGAAATATTATAATGATTACTATTCATATTTCTTTTGGAAAGAAAAATTATGTATCGTGTCCTCAATTTTAGGATCAAAACATTGCACATGCTTTCCAAAGTAATATTGAAGTATATGTGGATGGATTTACCCATGTGATATTGAGGATATATGTTCTGACTAGGCATTGGAGGAAACATACTCTAGAGGAACATTTGCGAGTTTCCTAGGAATTTCACAAAAGTATAAGTGTTATATTGTTTTGGTTGAAAGTTTTGTATGTCAAACATGCAGTATACAAAATCATATGTACAACATAATGTATACAAAATTATCTACTAAATATGCTTTTACAAATATTTTTAGTGTGTGAGCATTGAGGGTATGTACACCTCATATGCTTTAACATATATTTTCTCAATTTACCCCATCTACCAATCTAAGTTACCAAAATATGAATATGGATCCATCATATTTTTAACGCTGGATCCATTTATGATGAGGCAACAATTACAAAAATATAAAAATAGTATTATAATAAATAAATAAATAGTAAATAACCATTCAAGAATTACATGATCGGTTAAAAAAATAAAAAAGAGAGTTCTCCTACATATTAATATTAGCCATCTATGTACCATAACTGATAATTTTTTTATTATTAATTATTGATAATTTTGAAGACCATTTGAACACGACCATGTAGCAGATCATAAGAGTGCTCTTGTGAGCCATATCCAAATGTCCATATCAGCAGTGAATAAAGTTATTTTCTTGAAGGCTATGATGAGACTAAATAACAATGTCAATGAAGCGAGAAACAACATAGTAGATAAGGATGGATAAGACATTAACAACATAAATTTACCATGATGATAAAACAAACCTTGAGAGAAAACCTTGATAGCAGAACTCGGGAGTTGGTCTTGACTTAAGGGTAGATTAGAGCTTTACTAGGAATGCGGTTTATAGTATTAATGATTTAAGAGTCCACAGTTTTGAATTTTCATTAAAAATTCATTTTGAGGATCGATGGGTCAAATAATGACTCAAAGTTTCAGGATCTATTTTAAATCTAGGATCCATTTCATTCTCCACGGGATTCATCTCATGGCCTTTGATCTGTTTCCTTTTGCAGGGGTATGCTTACATGATAGATCTTGGGAAGACTATAAAAAATCCATTTCTGAATTTAATTTGTGGAAATTCACATAAAGGTGGAAGATCCTGTAATAGATCTACTAATTAACTCGTCAATGCATTTCAAAATTGCTGAATCCCACAAAATATAGAAGAGACATAGTTGGTATAAATTGAAAATGAAAGTACCCTCAAAAGAAACAATCATGCGTTGAGTATCACTTACATACATCAAATTGATATTTGGCATCTAAGATTTTGTTATTTGAGAATTGGGACTCAAATGCATCCCACATGCCTTCTAAATAACCACCTTATAGCATGGTTCCCAATGGGTTCATTGTGGTTCATCAAGGTCCCAATGATTTAGGGAATTATTAACATTGCCTCCAAACATTCCAATGGTGATATATTTTCAAAGGATTTTTTGGGTTAGTGGGTGCTTATAGGGAACAAATTCCATTGGTGGTGAGAGAGTGGTGAGTGAATGCTTAAAAATCATATCTTATCTCGTATTAATTGGATCTCATTACATGTGTTTGTGTTTAGAATTTTGGAATCTTTTCAAGATCTATTTCAAACCGAGGATCCATTTCATTCTCCACAGTATTTGTATCATGGCATTTGATCTATTTCCATCTGTATGGGTATGCTTTCATGACAGATCCTCGTTAAAACCCAACATATCTAAATCTAGATTGAATTTTTGGAACTACACAAAGAGGTGGCAGATCTTGTAACAAATCTACTAATTGATTGGTCAATGCACTTCAAAAATGTTGAACCTTACAAAATAAAGAAGAGACATAGTTGATATAAATTGAACATAAAGTACCCTCAAAAGAAACAATATTGCATCAAGTATCCCTTACATACGTCAAATTGATATTTGACATCTAATATTTTGTTATTTGAGACTTGTGGCCCAGATACATCCCACATGCCTTCTAAATAACCATCTTCCAGTATGGTTCCCAGGGAGTTCATTAGGGTTCATCAAGGGCCCAGTGATTCATGGAATTCTTAACATTACCTCCAAATATTCCAATGGTGATATCTTGTCAAAGGATTTGTTAGGTAAGTGGGCACTTATAGGGAACAAATTCCATCATTGGTCAGAGAGTGATGAGTGGATGCCTAAAAATAATATCTTATGTAATTTTCGTTGGATATCATTACATTTTTGTGTGTCTCTTTCTATATGTAACCATAACACTATATGAATGTACTTGTGGCCTGTGAGGCCATAGCCATTTTTGTAATTTTTTATTACAATTTGTTCTTATCTTCTTTGTTCTATATTAACAATATATATATATATATATATATATATATATATATATATATATATATATATATATATATATATATATATATATATATATATATATAAATGAATATATTATCTGATCCTTGTAATATCTTTAAAAAAAAAAATTTGATATTATCAACTACAAAATGTGTGTATGCTATGTTACTGGATCCTTAAAAATTTTATCAGAACCAGATTGGTCTCTCAACTGGTGGACCCTTAAAACTAGAAACTGGTTGAAACTCAACAGGATCTAGGAAAAAAATGGGAAAAAACTTGGATGGCCAAAAAAGACATTAATTCTCAAATTGTGATTAAAAATTATATATTCAATGGTATCCTTGTGAATTCAAACCATTATACACATATGCAAACTTTTCTCATGTATATAGAAATTAGGAGTGCATATAACTAAACTAACATCGAGTGTAATCATAACTGTGATAAGTTTCAATTTTTTTTATCTGTTAGTTGCTGTCATGTTTTGAGTGCAGACTTGTGAAATTCCAAATCACATGTTGCTTTATGTGAAGGGATCTCCTGTTGATGGGAAAAAATGTCTGGCCAACAGCAGGGGATCTCCTCGGTAAAAATTCCCAACTAGACTCTAAACCATTTGGAATAGGGATCCCGTCCGGGGTGTGGGTTCGGCTACCGCTTGATACTCCTTTTCTTTGGTCTCAATCGAAATTTGAAAACCTAAGGACACATGCTTATTCAGATGACACAAAACACATGACTGATGAATTATAATTGTCAAACAACACTATGCGTAGCAAGACGAATTGTAAAACATAGAGCCGAAGGAGATGCTGTTAGAAGCACATCATTAGGGTCATGGTTGTAAAAGCTATTGTGACCACAAAAGAAATAATTCCTTATGGCAGAATACCCTTCACTTCCTTGAATGATAACGACGATAATGTAAATTTTAACAAACAAAGTTATTAGCATTCATTAAAGCAGAAACATATAGTTAACACCATTAACACACTTCTAGAAAACTATAATGCATAATGATGTAAAAAGAGAGATAGTTTCATTAACCAAAAGATGTTAGAAACTGAAAATGTAATACTCATAGTGTTCATGCATTAATCAACATGAGATCCAACAATGGAGTTTACAAGTGCTTGTATTCATATGCAACATTGTGGTCCTTCCATACAATACTCAATATCATTTTCAGTCCCAAAAGAAAAGTCCATTACAAGTTCCTGAAGGAAGTATTTATAGAGAAAAGCTTGCCCTTTGGGGCCCCCTGTCTTTTCGTTTTCCCAACTGTTTGGCTACCTTGTGACCCAGTCTGTTCTGCGACTTGCAACATGAGGCACTATTGTGACCTGCGACTTGACTGGATCTTGCGACTTGTGACCCCCAACAAAAAACGACCTGCGACCTGAAGAAATCTGCGACCTGTGACCTGGTCGCTGGGTCATTGGGTCATGCTGTCAGGCTTTTAACAGGGAGTGTGACTATGCAACCTAGTGACCTGAGGAAATCTGTGACTTGTGACTTGAAGAAAATCTACGATTTGCGACCTCAAGTAGATCTGCGACTTGCGGAAGTTCGCAACCTGTGACCTAGGGTTTTTTATCCCTTCTACATTTCCCTTCTTGAGATATCAGAGTGTTGTTCTCCAGAGAACAACCTTATCTCTTTCTATGTGAAACAGTAGCTCCTATCTGTCAGTGATGCCCTTGGCATGCTAAGAGAATTTTCATGAGTTGATAAGTGGGAGAGTGGTGTTTCTGCTTTGAGCGAGATACTGAGAATTCACATAACGTGGGTTTTGTTGTTGTTTTGAAACCCAGCTATGCATCCTATGGAGAGGGCTAGTAGCTCTCTTCATTTGGGTGGACATTACTGTTTCCTTATGTAACCGGCAAGAAAACAAAGTAAATCAGCATAGTTTTCTCCTCATGTTACCTACAAGTAAACGAATTTGAATTAGCCATATATATATATATATATATATATATATGTTAGAGAAACAACATAAGAAATGCAACATTTTATCATATCTAAAATCAGTTGGACCCCTGCATAGTCCTGTCTTGCATAAAGATGAATGAGAAACTCATGTAAGCTTATACCAAACTTGCTCCTCGTGAAGATTCCTCCTGGGGAATTCATAAAATTTTGTGGCCTATGTCAAGTTTGACCAATCGGTAAACTCTTCTTGTTACCAGGAATAGCCATTCCTTTACCTGGTTCCCTCCCCATAACACCTCTTTCCACTTTTACTTGCTTGCAGAGCGACGATGAGAACACAAGCGCACTACCTTCGATGGGCTGTCCTTTTCAAAAAAACACTTCGCTACCTGCCTATCATCTTTGAAATAAAAATCGACGAGTTTGAATCCATTGCAATCGACTCATATTAAGCAATAAAGCTTCTGAGATTTACTATCTTCAATAGTGGATGGCTATCACTGCCCTGAAATCATCAATATGGTTCAACTTCTGCTACGGAATTTCCACTTTTAAAACAAGTAGTGATGCCAAGTATATGCCGTAACAGCAAGAAAACTACAAAATTTAATGCCAAGAATTTTTTTTCACTAATCAAAGCGGGGAATATTGACAAGCTTCGAAAGCTTCTCATACAGATCATATTTTCAGTGTCCACTCAAATTCCATGGATTTCTTCTCTAAGAGTCTCAGCTGAAAGGAATCTCTATCCATCGGAAGTATATGGAAGTAATCAATATGTCTATCAGTTGATTTACGAAGATCCTATACTCCCGTTAAAAATATATAATTTTATGCGATGATGTTTGATTTATCAATATATCCTCACATTTATTTCTGGATGTTACCAAAGGTAACGCCTACATTAGGGGCATGGTAATATATCCTCACATTCCTTTTTGGAAGTTACCAAAAGTAACGCATACATTGAGGCATGCTACTCGGTTTTGCGATGTACTTGGTGTAATATATCCATGTTATTTCTAAAATAATTTATTACACCTTTTAAGGCAATCACCCGATGGCTTCGCAAACACCCATCCTTGCGTAAGTAATGATTTTACATGAGGGAAAAACCCATCATGGAGGTCACATGGTCAGAGAGTTGCACTTGGTCCTGGATTTGTTGGTGTCCGACCTTGCGACTTGGCGACCACGGAGATTGCATGGTTGCAGATCCTACTAAGTCACATTTCACGTTAATGCCTTAGACTTGTGACTCAGAAACCTAGGCAAAAATGCGACCTCCTAACAGTCACATAGTCACAATTTTTTCTGAGTCGCAATGGATACTTCGTAGGTTGATTTACGATCTGATGACCAACAACACTCAAAGACTTGACCATCTTCATCATGCACTTGCCCTCCGACCTCGGTGTTGTGTCTACCTCGTGCGTTGTAGCATTTATGCTTTTTTGTCGTGATGGGGAGTGCATATCTGATAACACACACATATATCTTGTCCATGCATCCTTTTTCCATCAGCATCGAGATGAACGTGTTGTGCTGTGAAAACAAGCCTTCCCCATCATTTTTGTTTCTGCTTCTTGCCTAATCCATTGAAAGCTATCCCAGCAAGTCGAGCGAATGGCAAGAACCTGCAACACATTTTTCAAAGCTACTCTGATAGGACTGGTATTTTTTCACTGCAATACAATTATAAGATGATAGTACAACCACTTTCATACAATCCAGAGGGTCAACGAATCATGCTGCTTGTAAAATAAATATTTATTGCAAGATCGTTTTCAAGGCTGCAGAAGATTTTACGATTGCTCATCAAAACCTTTAGGTAGACATCACAAAGGAAATGCACTATTTTCAACAAGTGTTTGTGGTGTGACGTCCTTTGGTCTGCCAGGTTTCATATGAATTTCATTTTAGGCAATTTTGTGTGGCAACGTGAAATGATGCTACTAAAGTTACATTACAATCGTTGCATAAAATCTAGAACTTCTTGTTCTGGTAGGACTCCGACATTGGTGTCAAAGCAACCTCTTCGTCAAGTTTCTCCCAATCCTTTGAAATATCAAAAACTAACTTAGAAAACGCTGAAAAAAAGAGTTGTAGGTGTTGTCGCACCTCTTTTAGATAGTCCATAGGAATAGCGCGCCGAAAAGGTAGTACATTAATATCCCTACTTGAACAAAAAATCAAAACAAACGAGACAGTTGTGGTGTATTACTCCTTCTACATAAGGATGAAAATCCTTCACCATAATCGAATAGCGACAACCACATTTGAATCAGTGGAAGAAATTATCCCTGCCCCCAGTTCTACATATACTGCATCCATCACGATGGTATTGCTGTTTTGAAATATCATCATCAAAACTTGCAAGTTTCACAAAAGTACTTCCCCATGCAGATCCTGCAGTTGATACACACTTGATGAACATATTTTTCAGTGTCACAAAGTGAACAAACAACGCCTTAGACTTTGTGTCGAGAGAACATCATGTCTCTGCTAGAGATTAGCATTAATAAAATTCTTTGCTTCATTGTGACGGTGTCTAATACGACATCTTCGTTTATCATGTGAGAAAATTTTGTCTTTTGATATTAACGACATTATCATAATTTTTTTTTTCTGATGCCCAGTGCCTTCCTATTTCATTGGGTGATGTATGTGTTATTTTGTTAACCTGTGTGACTAATGTTCATCCGATATGGTTTGAAACCATAACTCTGCACCGTTTAAAACATAGGTTACAGCTTGTCATAATTTTACAAATCTACTTTTCTTTTTAGTGTCATTGCACCATAGTTATTATAACATTTCCACTATGGGCTTGTTATCATGTTCTGCTCCATGTTTAGACATAAATTTCGATCGCTATATATATCCGCTCCAAATGTTTTAGCATGGTTCGAAACTCCGCCATAGAAATATTCGAGCCCATTTGTAATTTTTTTCATATGGTTCGGCTCCACCATCTTACATGGTTTTGAAACCATATTGTTTTTGCACCCTGGTTTAATGTTTAAAACCATAACCTTGTTCCATAGATTTGCACCCACCATGTAGCTTAGGGTTAGTAAATATTGTTTCCCAAAGGTGTGTTTGATATTTGAAACTATGCCATTTTCTTCCCAACACCAACATGTGTGCTTTCGCACTGCTGCTTAACACGAAAATGCCTTTGAATGAGATTATATTTCTTTAGGGAAATATTCCAAGTCCACTTTGTTCACCTGGGCTATACTTCAGGTTAGACTTGTCGAATTGGTGAAATGTGTTCCTTTCTGTGTATGCATCGACATTAAGCTGGTATTGTCAAGATCTTCAAAACTTCCTTTAAGGTGAGATAGCTGCCATCGTGGAATGTAAATACCTCGTCCGGTCCCTATTTAAGCTTAGATTTGATAAATCACAGAAAATGCTTCTGGTTCATGCGAGATGGCATCCGGTATGAACATTTCCAAATGGAGTGATTCTAAGAATCCAATGTACATTAGTGAAGAACATTTTTTTTGCATCAGTGACATAAAAAGTTCTTTCTCTGATAAACATGTACCACACCATCCTCCTTCTCCCCTGTTTCACAACCGTGGCCTAGTTGTTGAGCTTAATTTTATTTCCCTCGATGTTGTGACAACATTTATGAGTTTGTCACCCATGGGATTGACCTGTATGAAACATTATAACATCAAATAGTTCACAGTTACTTTTTGAGAATGGTGCCCCTAGATAAATTATATGAGACCAACGAGCTGAAGAGAAGTACTCAAAGAAAATGCTTAATTACCCATGGTGATAGGGCTGTTGATGTACATCCTCAATGCATAGAAATTTTCCTATTCGAGCATGTGCTGAATGATCCCTCCCACACATGGCGTGATTACAGCAACAACATCTAAGCATGATGGTGACAAAGCTCATGAGGGGTTGGGGATAGGTCACGGGTATGTCACCAACTATAGGTCGGGTGAAAGAACTTAATGGCTAAGCGAGCAGAGGGGAACCCAAAATTTTGAATATACCCCAAAATTTTGGGTGGTGTTGTAGCGACTACAACAAATGGCGAACCACTAGTAGAATCCAGCATCTCTACCAACACCACAACAATATTATAAGTCTATATGGTGATGTAAGGGGATATCAAACAAGTTTTATGTGTACCTTTTATATTACTTTGGCCCTTACCAATATGCCCAGTCCTTGTGCCTCAGCTAGGTCTCGTTAATCAGAACACATCAAAGAGAAAGTTCACGAACGCTAGTAGCTCATTGATGATGTGAAGAGTAGGGCAATGGGTTTATTATTTTTAGGATTTTTTAAAGTAAGTTCCAATGTTGCTCTGCTGCTAGCAGGCCTGGACAGTACCTCAGTGGAGTCACTTCAAGAAATCACAAGCATTGCTCCGCTGCCAGCGAGCCTAGTCAGTACCCCAGCGGAGTCATTGCATTACCTCTCTACGCAGGAAGCCTTTCTCGATCCTTTACCTTTATTTGTTTCATCTTCTTGTAGCACTTATTTTAATGTGCTCGTGGCACTTATTTTTCATGGGCGAATGAGGGATCCCATCTTATTTTACGAGCAAGAGAGGTTGTTTCTTGTTTTACAGAAACTGAAAGATATCTTGACTTGGGTTTGCCCTTGTGCCAAACCTTCTCATCCCATCTACCACAATAGGCGAAGCATGCAAAACAGATCATTAATATGTCCACGACTATGTTGGGCACAAGGCTTAGGCTTACGAGTATTGGGCCATTCAAACTTATTAGGTCTCCCACAAACAAACAGCCCGTATCTCCTCGGGTAATAAGTTTAGACTCATAGGCATCTTGTTGAGAATGCGACTTCGATGGCCTGTCCTGAGAGAAAGATGCCTCTTGAGATAGCCACCGCAACCTCATGCAAACAATGGGGTTACTGTTTCAGCAATCGGGGCAAAACAAGTCTGAAAGGTGGTAGGGTTTCAATGAGGGCTCATGCAGTGATAGGCGATATGTCAAAAAATTTCAAAGCTATATCAAAAACCTACCGAAATGATGTGAGGAAAAAAGTGTATGATGCAATGTAATAAATGCGACTCAAGATGAAATGCAATGTCATGTGTGGGAATGATCAACTAGTTGTAGGTGGAAAAGGGGGATAATACAAGCATTGATTATTTATGCAGCAACAAGAAAACTAAAAATAAATGAGTGCAAAACAATTGTAACATGATGATGCCCAAGATACTAATCGTAAGAAAAATAGCAGACACACTTTTAAATCATAAAGTAAAAAAATTCACAAGTAAACCTAATTAAACTTTGAACTAAAAAAAATGTTATTAACAGGTTCTAGCTAGCCTACACCTAAAACCCTAGTTTAACCAATGATGCGGTCGAGTTATGTGAAATCAGCTTTCCAGTGCAACCACCACATTAGTTCCCATCCTGCAACAATAACAATGCTTGGGATCAGAGCTAGCATCCAAAAAAGTGCATCAACAAAAAAATTTACCTGAAGAGCATGTGCAATGGCAAGAAGATCATGGATACTTACCAGAGAACATGCCAGAATGGATTGTGCAAGCTGAATTCCACTCTCATCCTGATACACAACAATATGTTCTTGAAACTCAACATTTTTTATGAATGACACAAATCCATTCATGCACAACCCTAGGTCCGACGGGAGGGGGGTAAGCCACTGCCTATTTACAAGTATATTCATCGGATAAGATTCGTCAAACCAAACAAAAACCTCATCATGGTGTTGATAATGATCAATTTTATGGAATGGAAACAATAAGCATGTGCCAGGTGAGTTATAGATGCTTCCGCATCCAAGTGGAGAAACTTCCATTTTGAAAACCCTAGTTCGGAGTTGCTCCTAGGTTTTGTCAGGGGTATGAGGATCTGAATCCATGCTTAGTGGAGGTTGACATTCCTCACAATCTTGAACAAACTCCGGACCTTCGAGAGTGGGGCTACCAAACTTTGATTTCTTGGCGAGATCAACAGGAAAATTGTTGTGATCATGAAATGTGGTGATTTGAACAAGGTCAGTGAGCTTTGTATCAATTTGGCCAAAATTTTGCGCACTGACATATTGGTAATCCAATGTATTAGATTCTTTATCTTTGCCAGGATGGGGTGAATTTACCGTAAGTTTTTTGGGAAATTGAAGGATTTTCCAAAAATCACATGTTAGTGCCTGATTGCAACTGGTACTATTTGGGAAACAACTGAAAATATTAGATACAATGGCCGGTGTTTTCTTACTAGTGAATAAATTGGGGTATATTGGTTGTTGCACACCAGCTGTTGGGGGACAAGAATATGTGCTTAGGGAAACGTCACTAGAATGAAAAATCTGCCCAGATGAAATGATATCCAACGTGGTTATGCTAGGAGGAGCATGGTACTTGGGAACCATCATTTCAGAAACCATAATCCAAGAAACCCTAGTTGGATTTTTTTGAGAGGTCTTGTCAGGATTGGAAGAACTAGGGGTAACAGCTGGCAGAAGAAGAAGTGCTTCGATTCCCTGATGTGTACTCGAATCTTTATAAATCAGATTATCGAATTCTGGTGTCTCCATATGGTCAGCAAAGAGATATGAGTGACAGTCCTCAGCGGTATGAGTGAATATGTTTTCAGATAAGCAGTGATCGCTTGAACCATCGATTTGATCAAGTTGGGTACCTGGCATGTTAGGCTCCCCGGGAGTTACCATTTGGGATACATCAGTAAAGGGGACATATTGAGGTTGCCAAAACAAGATATCACTGCTTTGGTTGTTTAAATATTTCGGATCAAAAAGATCAGATCTAAGAGATTCATCCACTTTGTAATGTGTAAGTGAAACACCACCCGCTTTCTTTTGATTTTCGCCAATACCAGTACAAGTAAATTTTGAATGTCTCGAAGAAATTACTGGTGTGGCAAACTCATGAAATAAATCGAGGAATAATTAATGAAAAGATTGAGCCACAAGGGTGTTAACCGTACAAGGTTTTTCATCACGCACATCCATGTCATCCAGATAAAACAATGATCTGGCAAGCCTTGTAAGGGAATCAACTTCGTCTGGGATAAGATTCGATTCATTATCAGTATGCGAATCAGATTTAGGACTATTTCCAGGGAAAAATCAAGTGGGTTCGAGGTAGGTTTCATGAACTTGGAGGAATGTTGGGCCCATCTGGTTTTCAAGATTTGATTCGACAGGGTGTGTGAAAGATTCAAAGGTAGTAAAATAGGTGTTATCCTCTTGCACATGTCTATCATTGCTCAAAACTTTCAAGGTCACAACTCCACTACCTGGCAATTTAGGAGGAGGAGCAAGAGTATCACAAATATAAATACTCTCCTTGGAGGCCTGAATGTGGTCTAGACTCGGGGAGATAGACAGGGAAACATTAGGGACAAGTTCTAAATAGCTAGAAACTTGCGGGTCATCATAGAGAACACTAGGATTGGGTTGGGTTGCTAACTAAAATTGTTCAAGGGAAATGAGAATCACATACCTGAATTGTTCACTTAAAAATTTCCAATCAACATCCCTTTCAGGGAACTCAAAACAATAATGAACAAATCTGATAGAGAATTCATCTAGAGGTTCCTGAGGTTCCATTCTGATGTCATTTAACTTTATTAATACATTTTGAAAATCGTACCTGTGAAAAGCTTGTTGTAATTCACTGGCGAGTTGTTCAAACAAATGGATGGAAGCTTCCGGAAATGTGCGGCACCATTTCTTAGTGTGACCTTCGAGAGTGAGGGAGAAAAGAAAACAAATCAAACCTTCATTGTTAATTTCGTAGCACTCACAAAATTCACAGAAATCTAAAAGGTGTTTGGTTATGGAAACTTCGTTTTCACCATCGAATTTTAGCTGGGACAAGTGATACATAAGTTCATCGGGGATGAAGCATCGAGGCTCATAAAACTTCGAAAAACATCTCGGGAGAATGATTTGGGAATGAGCCATTACAGATATGAGATTAAATATAGGCTCTAAGGGCTCAGCTTTTCATCTGGACCTCCTTCTAGCGCCAATTCTGTTGACGAGAAAAAATGTCCAGCCAACAGCAGGGGATCTCCCCGGTATAAAGTCCCAACTAGACTCTAAATCGTTTGGAATAGGGATCCCATCCAGGGTGTGGATTCAGCTACTGCTTGATACTCCTTTTCTTTGGTCTCAATCAGAATTTGAAAACCTAAGGACGTACGCTTATTCAGATGACACAAAAGACATGACTGATGAATTATAATGGTCAAACAACACTATGCATAGCAAGACGAGTTGTAAAAAATGGAGCCGAAGGAGATGCTGTTAGCAGCACGTCATTAGGGTCATGGTTTTAAAAGCTATTCTGACCACAAAAGAAATAATTCCTTATGGCAGAATACCCTTCACTTCCTTGAATGATCACGGCAATAATGTAAATGTTAACAAACAAATTTATTAGCATTCATTAAAGAAGAAACATAGAGTTAACACCATTAACACACTTCTAGAAAACTATAATGCATAATGATGTAAACAGAGAGACAGTTTCATTAACCAAAAGATGTTAGAAACTGAAAATGTAATACTCATAGTGTTCATGCATTAATCAACATGAGATCCAACAATGGAGTTTACAAGTGCTTGTATTCATATGCAACATTGTGGTCCTTCTATACAATACTCAATATCCTTTTCAATCCCAAAAGAAAATTCCATTACAAGTTCTTGAAGGAAGTATTTATAGAACAAAGCTTTCCCTTTGGGGCCCCCTGACTTTTCATTTTCCCGACTATTTGGTTGCCTTGCGACCCAGTTTGTTCAGCGACTTGCAACCTGAGCCACTGTTGCAACCTGCAACCTGACTGAATCTTGCGACTTGCGACCCCCGGCAACCAGCGACCTGTGACCTAAGAAAATCTGTGACCTGCGACTTGGTCGCTGGGTCGCTGGGTCACACCGTTGAGCTTTTAACAGGGAGTGAGACTATGCGACCCAACGACCTGAGGAAATCTTCGACCTGTGACCTGAAGCAAATCTGAGATTTGTGACCTCAAGCAGATCTGTGACTTGCGAAAGTACGCAACCGGTTGCCTGGGGTTTTTGATCCCTTCTACATTTCTCTTCTCGAGATATCAAAGTGTTTTTCTCCGGAGAATAGCCTTAGCTCTTGCCATGTAAAATAGTAGCTCTTATCTATCGATGATGCCCTTGCCATGCTAATAGAATTTGCATGAGTTGATAAGTGGGAGAGTGGCATTTCTGCTTTGAGCGAGATACTGAGAATCCGCATAACACGAGTTTTGTTTTTGGTTTGAAACCCAGTTGTGCATCCTCTGGAGAGGGCTAGCAGCTCTCTACATTTGGGTGGACATTACTGTTTCCTTATGTAACCTGCAAGAAAACAAAGTAAATCAACATAGTTTTTTCCTCATGTTACCTGCAAGTAAACGGATCTGAATTAGCCATATATATATATGTGTGTGTGTGTGTGTGTGTGTGTGTGTGTGTGTGTGTGTGTGTGTGTGTGTGTGTTAGAGAAAAAACATAATAAATGCAACATTTTATCACAGATAAAATCAGTTGGACCCCTGCATAGTCCTGTCTTGCATAAAGATGAATGAGCAACTCGTGTACGCTTATACCAAACTTTCTTCTCGTGAAGATTCCTCCTAGGGAATTGATAAAAGTTTGTGGCCTGTGTCAATTTTGACCAATCAGTAAACTCTTCTTGTTACCAGGAATAACCATTCCTTTACCTGGTTCCCTCCCCGTAACACCCCTTTCCAATTTTACTTGCTTGTAGAGTGGCGATGAGAACACATGCGTACTACCTTCGATGGGCTGTCCTTTTCAAAAAAACACTTTGCTACCCACCTATCATATTTGAAATAAAAATCAACGGGTTTGAATCCCTTGCAATCAAATAATATTAAGCAATAAAGCTTCTGAGATTTACTATCTTCAATAGTGGATGGCTATCGCTGCCCTGAAATCATCAATATGGTTCAGCTTCTGCTACGGAATTTACACTTTTAAAACAAGTAGTGATGCCAAGTATATGCCGTAACAACAAGAAAAACTATAGAATTTAATTCCAAGCATGTTTTTTCACTAAGCAGAGCGGGGAATATTGACAAGCTTTGAAAGCTTCTCATACAGATCATATTTTCAGCATCCACTCGAATTCGATGGATTGCTTCTCTAAGTGTCTCAGTTGAAAGGAATATCTATCCATCGGAAGTATATGGAAGTAATCGATATGTCTATCAGTTGATTTATGAAGATCCTATACTCCCGTTAAAAATATATAATTTTATGCGATGATGTTTGATTTATCAATATATCCTCACAATGCTTTCTAGATGTTACTAAAGGTAACGCCTACGTTAGGGGCATGCTAATATATCCTCAAATTTCTTTCTGGAAGTTACCAAAAGTAATGCATACATTGAGGCATGCTACTCGGTTTTGCGATGTACTTGGTGTAATATATCCACGTTCTTTCTAAAACAATTTATTACACCTTTTAAGGCAATCACCCGATGGCTTCATACACACCCATCCTTGCGTAAGTAATGATTTTACATGAGGGCGCAACCCAGCATGGAGGTCGCATGGTCGGAGAGTCGTGCCTAGTCCTGGATTTGCTGGTGTCCGACCTTGTGACTTGGCGACCACAGAGGTCGCATGGTCGCAAATCCTGCTAAGTCGCATTTCACGTTAACGCCCTAGACTTGCGGCTCAGCGACCTAGGCATAAATGCAACCTCCTAATGGTCACATAGTCGCAATTTTGTCTAAGTCACAATGGATACATCGAAGGTTAATTTGCGATCTGATGACCAACATCACTCAAATACTTGACCATATTCATCGTTCACTTTCCCTCCGACCCCGGTGTTGTGTCTACCTCGTGTGTTGCAGCATTTATTCTTTTTCATCATGATGGGGAGTGCATCTCTGATAATGCACACATATATCTCGTCCACACATCCTTTTTCCATCAGCATTGAGATGAATGCGTTGTGCTATGCAAATGAGCCTTCCCCATCTTTTTCGTTTCTGCTTCTTGCCTAATCCATTGAAAGCTATCCCAACAGGTCGGGCGAATGGCAAGAACCTGCAACACATTTTTCAGAGATACTCCAATAGGACTGGTATTTTTTCACTGCAATAAAATTATAAGATGATAGTACAACCACTTTCATACAATCCAAAGGGTCAATGAATCATGTTATTTGTAAAGTAAATCTTTATTGCAAGATCATTTTCAAGGCTGTGGAAGCTTTTACTATTGCTCATCAGAACCTTTAGGTAGACATCACAAAGGCAACGCACTATTGTCGATAAGTGTCTGTGGTTTGGCATCCTTTGGTCTGCCAGGTGTCATACGAATTGCAGTTTAGGCAATTTTTTGTGGCAACCTGAAATGACGCTAAAATTGTTGCATAAAATCCAGAACTTCTTGTTCTGGTAGGATTCCAGCATTGGTGTCAAAGCAACCTCTTCGTCAAGTTTCTCCCAAACCTTTGACATATCACAAAATGAATTAGAACACGCTGGAGAAAAGAGCTGCAGGTGTCATTGCATCTCTTTGATACAGTCCATATGAATAGCGCACCCACAAGGTAGTACATTAATATCCCTCGTCGACTTGAAAAAAAACTCAAAACAAACGGGACAGTTGTGGTGTATTACTCCTACTACACAAGGATGAAAATCCTTCACCATAATCGAATAGCGACAACCACATTTGAATCAGTGGAATAAATTATCCTTGCCCCCAGTTCTACATATATTTCATCCATCACGATGGTATTGCTGTTTTGAAATATCATCATCAAAACTTGCAAGTTTCACAAAAGTACTTCCCCATGCAGATCCCGCAGTTAATACACACTTGATGAACATCTTGCTCAGTGTCACAAAGTGAACAAATGACCCCTTGGACTTTGTGTCGAGAGAACATCATGTCTCTGCTGGAGCTTAACATTAACAAAATTATTTGCTTCATTGTGACGGTGTCTACAATAAAAAAAACCTCATTGCAACATGGCGCTCTAATACGGCATCTCCGTTTATCATGTGAGAAGCTTTTGTATTTTGATATTAACAGCATTACCATAAAAAAAAATTATGATTCCCAGTGCCATCCTATTTCATTGGGTGATGGATGTGTTATTTTGTTAACCTGTGTGAATAATCTTCATCTGATATGGTTTGAAACCATAACTCTGCACCATTTAAAACATAGGTTACAGCTTGTCGTAATTTTACAAATCTGCTTTTCTTTTGACTGTAATTGCACCATATTTATTATAAAATTTCCACTATGGGCTTGTTATCATGTTCCACTCCATGTTTAGACATAAATTTCGATCACTATATATATCCGCTCCAAATTTTTTACCATGGGTCGAAACTCCGCCATAGAAATATTCAAGCCCATTTGTAATGTTTTTCATATGGTTCAGCTCCACCATCTTACATGGTTTTGAAACCATATTGTTTTTGCATCCCGGTTTAATGTTTAAAACCATAACCTTGGTCCATAGATTTTTGCCCACCATGTAGCTTAGGGTTAGTAAATATTGTTTCCCAAAGGTGTGTTTGATATTTGAAACTGTTCCATTGTCTTGCCAACACCAACATGTGTGCTTTCACACTGCTGCTTAACACGAAATCGCCTTTGAATGAGATTATATTTCTTTAGGGAAATCTTTTGAGTCCACTTTGTTCACCCGGGCTATACTTCAGGTTAGAATTGTCGAATTGGTGAAATGTGTTCCTTTCTGTGTATGCATCGACATTAAGCTAGTATTGTCAGGATCTTCAAAACTTCCTTTAAGGTGAGATATCTGCCATCACGGAATGTAAATACCTCGTTTGGTCCCTATTTAAGCTTAGATTTGATAAATCATAGAAAATGCTTCTGGTTCATGCGACATGGCATCCGGTACGGACATTTCCAAATGGAGTGATTCTAAGAATCCAATGTACATTAGGGAAGAACGTTTTTTTTGCATCAGTGACATAAAAATTTCTTTCTATGATAAACATGTACCACACCATCCTCCTCCCCTGTTTCGTAACCGCGGCCTAGTTGTTGAGCTTAATTTTATTTCCCTCGATGTCGTTACAACATTGATGAGTTTTCACCAGTGGGATTGACCTGTATGAAACATTATAACATCAATTAGTTCACAGTTACTTTTTGAGAATGGTGCCCCTAGATAAATTATATGAGACCAACGAGCTGAAGAGAAGTACTAAAAAAACATGCTTTATGACCCATGGCGAGAGGGCTGCTAATGTAAATCCTCAATGCACGGAAAAGTTCCTATTTGAGTGTGTGATGAAATATCCCTCCCACCCATGGGGTGATTGCAGCAACAACATCTGAGCATGATGATGAGAAAATCATGAGGGGTTTGGAATAGGTCATGGGGATGTCGCGGACTACAGGTCGGGTGAAATATATTAATGGCTAAGCGAGCAGAGGGGAACCCCAAATTTTGAATATACCCCAAAATTTTGGGTGGTGTTGTAGCGGCTACAACAGGTCCCAATTATAAAAAGTCACCCAAAAAAAACATTGATATTTTTCTTTCATTCAAGCTATAACATATTGCATTTGCCTTCATCAATCCTCTTCTTTCATATGCTATTCACTTATGACATTTCCTTTGCAATAGTTGGTGCATTTGCAAGTTATAGGTCATTTGTAGGCCATAAATGTCTTCAGAGTTTCAATTATAATTGAGTATTAAACTGAACATATTGAGTCTCTTATACGTAAATATTTTTCTCTTCACCCAGTTTTGATAACTTCCAAAACCATTAGGTAGGGACCTACAACTTAGATGATGTTTTTCTTGTTTAGTAAAATATTTTTTAGACTTTAATTTATTGAAAGTTGTAGAATTTACAATCTATAAAGTTTCAAGATATAATTTTTAAAAGTCTAATTCTTTAAAGGGTACTAGCTCAATGGAAGAGAACCTGCTTTACAAGCAAGAGGTTGGTGGTTCGATTCCATCATGCCCTGATATTCATATGGAATGGAGACGATCATTTTTTTGTGAAATAGGCTCTTTTGACCATCACCGATGAGATTATGGTGACATTTTTCGACCCTCACCAAAATATGAAATGGTCACGGTCAATGAATGCCACCACATGTACGCATCAATAGTGACATCCATGAAAGGTCCATCAACATAAATCGTTGTTGTTGATATGAAATGCTGAGGGTCATTTTTTTTCATTATAGTCATTATTTGTTACAGATATTGAAGTCAACAATGAGCTTATCATGACATTTTTTGACTCTCAGCAAATATTAAATGGTGACGGTCAACAAATGTTGCCATATATATGCACCAATAGTGACGACCATAAAAGGTCCATCACAATAAATTTTTGTTGTTCATGTGAAATGGTGACGGTCACTATCTATCATTATAATAAATATGCGTGATGGACATTGAATGTCACCATAACACATACTTTTGGTGACACCACCTTTGGTGACTTTCAGTTTTTTCGTGACTGAGGCTATTGTCCGTCACCATTGCTCATATGAAATGGTGACAGTCAATATCCATTATTATATATCATTATTGGTGTCGAACCTTGAATGTCACCACAATACCTATACTTTCGGCGATGCCACCTTTAGTGACATTCATTTTTTTGTGAAGAAGGCTCTTTTTACCATCACCAATGAGCTTATGGTGACTTTTTTCGCCCCTCATCAATGTCCCTTTTTCTTGTAGTGATGAGACCTTAACACTTCACTTTACTTGAATAAAATGAGTATAGATCTTTGTAAGGCCTGGTGATGTCAAGACCTAAATTTTCTATTATAGCTTTAGGAATTAAGTTGTGTGAAGCCCCTGAATCCAACATAGAATTATGTAGGATTTTATCATGTCTGTTTAAGCTGACATAGAAAGGAGGGAATCCTCCTTCTTGTAACATACCATCTACTTTTGGACCAAACAACCATTCAGGTTGATCATCATTCATATTGAGAGTGTCAGTAGTTTCCCCTATTTTCAGTACTTCCATTACCTGAGTTCTGAATGTTTATTTTTTCATTAGCTTTTTCAAAGGTATGGGAATTTTGACTTTAGCTAGTTCATTTTCAAGATTAAATTATGATTGAATATTTAAAACAATAGGAATGTCAGGTACTTCGACAATTTATTTAGATTTAAGTAGGGTTTTATGACTGGTGATTGGAACATCAATTTGAGTTGTTTTAGAAACAAAATCAACTGTATTTTTAGTAAAAAACTTTGAAGGTTTCTTACCAGGAGTTTCAACATTTCTTAGAATACTTTTCTACTATTTTCTTAGGATCCGAATCAGAGGAAATTTTGGGAGATTGATCAGCATTCTTTTTAGCAGTATTGTCAGAAATTTTTTTTCTCCTAAGATTATATTGTTTGTGCACCTCCATAATGGAGTTTTCAAGTCCTTGTTTATATTCTTCAGATTCATATGATTCAAGCTTTGTTTGAGCTAATGAAAATAGCTTCTGGTCTTCTTCTATGAGAAAAATAGTATCATTATTTTGTAAAAAAAAAACATTATTTGGTTGTCTTCTTCTTGAATTATCTCTCCATTTTCATCAACATAATTGTCTTCAAAAGGGGGTCTAGTTTGTTGGTTAGGTCCCCTTTGTTTAATCTATGTTTGATTCCTCCTGTTGTTTTGATTGTGGTTTTGGGGAGGGTATTGATTTTTCCTAGGTATGTTTCTATCAATCATCATTTGTTCCATTGCCTTGATTAAAGAATATATCTTGGCATTAGTACTATAGGTTGATGCCTCTTCTTTTATGGTAACTCTCTTCTCAGCTCTCATCCTAGCTCTTTTAGCCAATAAATTGGCTTCTACACTAACTTCTATGGTGTGAATTTCCTCTAAAGTGCCAGGATTCCTCTCTCTTAACTGATAAGCTATGTTTGTTTCAAAACCATATGGAAAATTAATTAGCACTAATCCTTCGGGTGGTTCTATGCAAGTAGGAATAGTATTATAAATAGAGTTGAATATAGCACAATAATCCTGCACACTTTCTCTAGTTTCTCTTTTGATATTTTCATATTCTAATAGAATTTGGAGGGGGTTATTTTTAACTTTCCATCTATCTAGAAATTGACGATATAGAACTGCTAGATCATTAATGGAACCATATGGTAAAGCTCTAAACCATTTCCTAACTTCACCTCCAAGGGTTTGAATGAATAACCTCATCATAACATCATCAACATCAATCTCATATTGATCAAAGAAATAATTCATTATGTCAATATGTTGTTGAGCAGTAATTTGTTGGGTGTTATCGAATTGGGGTAATTTGGACTGATAGTCTTGGGGCATAGCCCCTATATTTTGAGGAAGAATCAAGGGAGCATAACTTGCAACCATGGTTGGGGGTGGAGGGTTGACAGGTAATAGATTAATAGGTTGCAAAGGATGAAATATATGTGAAGGAGAGGAGGGATGAAGTGATGAAGATGAAGGCCTTTGAGTTTTTATGAGAGGATAAGTAGTAGAATTTTCAGAAGGGGCTGAACTCATAGATCTTTGTTGAACTTCTTATGATATAATGGATGAAGAAATAGTATTTAATGCAGAAAATGCTACTGATTGTGGAAGATAGGCATCTATAACTGCTAAAGTAAATTCTAATACCAAATCTTTGAGGATCTTAAAATCCCGGAAAATTTCTTGATCATATTTTAAAGGAGACAGACTTTTAGATGAATCTGCATGTAGAATCGATTGGTCAAGGAATATTGTATCTACCCAATTTAGGGATTTTCTTCTAAAGAGGATTTTCACAAACTTTAAGTCAAAGTCGATATCTTGTAAGGTCTCAAGCTTAATAGGAAGGTATTGTGCTCTTGGGAGAGGATTATTACTTCCCAGGATTTCTAATGAACTTATCTATTTAACTTATTTCTTTGAAGTATCCTTAGTTCTTCTTCCAATCCTTCGAGGATCATCCACTATTTCAGGAGGTTTGGGATCAAGATGAGATATTGTATATGGTCTCCTGGAAACCAGTTCTTAAAAATCAAAATACACACTATAAAATTAAACTCAAAATTTTATTTACAAAAACCTAAAAGATAAAAATCTCTATGGGATATTAATACAATGGGTATTTAACTAGAGATCGAATTTGAAAGAAATTATGATTGATTTAAATTGTTACGTAGTATGGTCACCACTATGTTAGCGTTCTATAATTTTCTAGAGATTGTGAGAACTAATCACATAGGCCAACATCAAACCAAATTTGGAATCCAGGACCTAGCCTTCCTATATTCAGAGAGGGCTCTCTCTACGAGATATAGATTTGTTTAAATAAGTTTTAGGTTAGTTATGATAGTAATTGGGTTTTGGGTTTATTTTGGATTTTGGAAGATTGATTGCATTCAATTTATTAATATATATTGGGAAATGGAGTCAAAATATAAATGGATGGTTGCATCAATATTTCATAGAGTAAACACAGGGCAAGCTAGGAATATTTACTGGATCTGTTGGATTTATAAATGGATTTATGACAGAAATATGAATACATTCAACAAAACTAAAGAGCAATTAAGAATTATTTAGTTTTGATTTTGGTGGAAAACATAATGATCGTAAAGGCATCCAAAATAAGGTACTGAAAAGTAAATCCTATTCATCACGCTTTCTACTTTACAATTAGAATTCATATGTTTACAATGAAAGAGGACAATGAAACAATACCAACCAAAGAAAAGCATCACCAATATTTAAGCCACAAGAATCATGTGAATGGTCTGATTATTATTGATGCTCCAGTGCTTTGGAAAATCTTACAGTACTCCAAAATACAGTAATGATTTTGATCTCAATCAATTGGCCCTTGATACTTCTAAAACTGAAGTACTTATACAAAAAATTACAACAAAATAGTCTCTAACAAACATGGTATTTTTAGACTTAAACTTGAACTAAAAACTCTAAATTATTACAAAATTATAGTCTCGGTGGAATGTGCTATGTAGAGCAAGTGTTGATGTAGTGGGGTAGTTAGGATGTGGATCACCTTTTACTAATATGCTGGAAGACTAAATGTTGTGCTGGTGAATGAACTATTGCATGAAGGGAGTGTTGAACACCTTTTACTGCCCGACTCGACCTTTCTATTTTTTGTCATCTGAAATCCTTTTGTTGTGTTAAAACCATTTTGTAAACAAAACAACGTGAAAAATAAATATACCAGACTTGAAATCTTTTAAATTTCAATTTTGAAGTTGCATCGCATCCGCGCACTTTGCAACATTTAGAGTTTAAGTTTATGAAGAATTCTACTAGAGATCTGATGCAAAGTGGGATGCGACGAGGAGGGACAGTGGGACTAGACCGCAGTGCAAATCACAGTTTTTAAGTTTTTTTATAAGCGGGGAGGATGTAAACACTAAAAAGGGCAAAGTGTGAAGCATAAGGAAAGAGTTAAGTGACGTGGCAGGGGAAAAGTAGGATCGGATCGCAGGCGCACATCGTAACTTTCAAATTTTATTTACAAGTTGTGGGGTTAACATCTAAAATTTTCAAAGTGTGGGGAGAGAGACCTACCTGTGTCGCACATCGTAGAATGTAGCACTTGGAAAAATAAGGTAAACTTTTCAACCGCAAAGTGCGATTTGCGCTTAGTGGAGGATGACATGTCAAGGAGAAATGGAGCCCACTGCAGTCGACAGAGTTTTATGTGGTAAGGTAATGTTTTATGATTTTTTCCTAATATATCAAAGTATTTAAAAAGGTTGTAAAGTGGGGGGCGGAGCAGCTGAGGTGAGGCCAACCTACCGCATCGCAAGTTAAAAAAAATATGTTGCGAGAAATTTTAAAAGTAAGTTAAAACATATGCGATGTGATATCGCAAATCAACGATCACAAGTTTTAAGTTTTAGTTGAAATTTGAAACATGTATAATCTACGAAATGCGATGAGGATGGGGTAAACTGATGACATGGAGGGATGGCCCACTTTAATCATGATCGGGGAATAAGGAAGCGAGGTAAGTGAAAAGCGTTAAAAAGGTAAGGGTAGAAAGGTAAAAGTGGAAAGGCGGAAAAAGGGTAAGTTTAATTATTTTCAATGGAAAATTAAATGAAAAATGGAGCGTGGCGGGGAATGGGTCTTGATTCATTTTATATTGTACTTTTGAAAGGTTTGTAGGAGACAAAAATGTAAATGATTTTAGGTTTTGGCCTATGGGAAAAATGATTTCAAATGTGCGGGATTATAATGAAATGTGTGAAAATATATGAGTGGGGAAAGAAATAAAAAATGGAAATGAAAGAAATAAAAGTAGGGAGAAAATATATAATTGGTTTAAAACTTAGGATAGAAATTAATAATCATAATTTAAAGCACACGAATAACATTTCCATAGGCGCATTTAGACTAGAAGCCAATCAAAACCTTTAAAATAGAATGAAGCTTTTATTTTTCTTTCTTGCTTCCCTAACATTTTTTTTTGCCTCCTTTGTTTAGAGCATCTAACACCTATCATTTTATTTTGCCTTCTTTGTTTAGGGAATCTAACACCTAGCATTTTATTTACATGGATGCCTATAAAACTAATAATTTTCCTAACATTTTTAACTTTTTCATTCTTTTGCATCCATATCCTACCTTATCGTTTTGAAATTATTCAGCTACTTATGCTAACTTATCAAAAAAAATGATGTTACAACACCTTCCTTTGTTCAGATTAAACTATTGAACTAGTTTTATTTTCTACCTAACTCATTAATTTTTCAAGATTAAAAAGTTTGACAAATTATTTTTCACTACCTATTGACAAGAAATTTAAACCTAATTCAATCATGATTAAACTGTATGATTGAATTTTATTGAACTTTTGTGGCATTTTAAACAAGTTGCACATAATTTATTTTCAGAAGTAAGTTGAACTTAAGAGTAGTGGCATTTGAATGTGCAACACTTTCAGAATTTATTATTTTTCTTATTTTTTATGGGGTTCACATCTTATATTTTTATTTATAACATATACCCTCTTTTGATTTCTTATGTTATCTCCTTCTTCTTCTTTTTTGAAAATAATTTGCAGATTTGGAAATCATTTTACAAAGTAAATTTGACTGAAAGAATAAACTCAGTCACCTAGAGATCCTATGAAATATAGGACCCTAACAGGCCCAACTTCTAGGGCTGATATTGACATTTTTTTTCTTAAGCAGCATGGCAGTCTCTGGACCAGTGCAGAGGAAGAGAGTTGAGCCTAGTTGTGGAGGAAGGTATCAAACATTTGAGTTTTTTTTGTTGAGGGAGATAGGGTAAGTGAAAGAGGGATTATTTGTGTCACATTTGGAGGGTTGTTGAGTATTTCACTGATCATTTTGTATAAAACGTATTAAACAACTACTAGGAGAGCATAAGGCTTATTGAGGTCAATTTTGAAGGATCATTGTTGAGGAGGTAAATCCCCTCTGCGGACAGAGGCGATCCCTACTAGCCCAGCAGGGGTCTAGCAACAAACAAACAATGCTATGACGCAAGCTCCTAATTACGAATGAAAGACTTGGGATAGAAGCCTACCTGGATTCCAACGCTATGATCTGAAGAAGAAGTGTCCCCGTCCTTCAGCCCTGGCAGATCAAAATCCTTCCACGATCTCCGCAGATGAACACCTGCACATAGAAGAAACGAACAGATACAAGCATAGGAACTAGCATACATAACTAAACATCGGTCAGAAAAGATATTACTCGCATTAACATGATGGAAAACGGAGTGGAACCATAATCATAGTCATCTATTAAGTAATAAACGAATAGAAGTTACAACCAAGTTCTGACGTCGCAGCTTCCTTCGAACGGGTCTCCGGTTGTCCACGTCTCGCAAAGCTCGCCAAGGAAAGGGAAACCTCTCCAGAGTCTCGTAACAATGGTCTCCTCGCTTGAATGGGCCCTAAGGGAAAGAAGGGATTCTTTACAGCACAAAGGCACTTGGGAATAGGGAGATGCAAAGCTTCAGCACTTCAAGACTAGCTTGCCATGGACCTGAGCAAGCTTATATAGATGGGGAAGGAGGGAGTTGGGATCCCTATTATTATGGGATTGGCCCTATCAACAAGGAAGGTTCCATAGAAGGTGGCAAAACTACTTCCCTTCCATAGAACTCCCGTAGCCAAACCTCCCAACTCAAGATAGGCAGTGGTTGTGAGTTTGCTTGAACTCAACTTCCGCCATCCATATATAAAAAACAGTCCCTAAAATGGGTGGCGCGATTGCTGCTCTATGACAGAGCGCCAAGTGGCGCGACCTCTTTACAGGATTTCCCTGAGTGGCGCGAGTACTGAACTATCTACCCGCGCCAATGCAAAAAGAGCTGTTTTTCATGGATTTTGCATGTTTTCAAGGCATGATAGTGTTCACAGGTCACATAATGGGTCCTCCATTGTGCGGGACGGGGAATGGTAGGGACGGTGACAAATTACTGTGTAACAGATGCCCCCTAAAGCATGAGGCCCGAGAGAGAGAGGGGTGAAATGCTTTACGAGAACATGTCCAACTGAAGGCCCGCCGTCGGAAAACCTGCACAGACAGATACAACTGATATCTCAAGTACATGATGTATATATATGGTATGGATGCAGCCATCCGAACAGAGTATGCTATAATCCGGATCCAGGGTATGGGCGCAGCCATCCAACTAAGATCAAACAAATAGACTCAGGTATGGTCGCAGCCATCCAATCAGTGAGTCATGTACGTAATGATAATAATCCACAATCGCAGCCTGGATTACAACAGACACAATCCAGGGTCTTGCGCTCCATCTCGACCCAAACAAAGTACAAGTTCAGGCATGTGAATATGTGAGCTGAAGTCGAACATGCAAGAACATCGTCTGATTACCAGCCAATGATGAAAGCTGTTAACAGACGCGAGAGAAACCACCAATAATGACAATGGTCCTCAAGGTACTACAGGTACAATCTACGGCGTGTGAATAAATGAGTTGACGTCGAACACTCGCAGAATCATTCGATCGGAAGTCAATGATGTAAACTTCACGTCGAATGCGACGAACCTGCCATTGAGGCATGCAGGCTCCAAGGTACCATCAGGAGTCTCTAGACCAACTTCCTGGATAATGAGTTGAAGTCGACAGGAAGTGACCTTGATCAAAGGTGGGCCATAATGATTCCCACATCATCGACACGAGACAGAGGAACATAATTTTTTGTTGTGAATCAGGACCATATAAGAAACAGAGGAAGGTTGATATTTGCAGAGGCCAACTTCTCTTGAACACATGAACGACACGACAATGGACTTGGTAGTATTTGACACCAACGGATCAGAGGTCATGGTGACGAGGCAGTGAACAGATGAGAGGTCAAAAGAGATTACCCAAACCCATGGAAGCAAAGTGAAGCAGCGAGATGAGATGTCCCCAACCCGACACGAATGCAGACAAGTGCCATGTTCAAGAGCGACATACTACCGACGACAATGACGATGGTTCCATTTTTCCCCCACCATTTCTGGCGAGTACCCCAATTATTTTTGATAACAAGCTTGAAGGGGATAGCATATGCTTGTGATATAAGTCCGCCCTTCGGGCGAATCCATCCTAGTGCATTTAACGAGTCCTAGGAAGGAGAAACTCGGAGAACGTCATTTCGACGGAATCCAATGTCATCAGGGTTTAACGAGTCCGACAAAGGAAGAACTCGGCGTCTTTTCATGTTTAGAGAGTTTGAAAAGACAGCGGAAAAGAAAACTCCACAGGTCCCTTTTCGTAAATAGTTCCCCAGATCCGAAAAGGTAAAAAACAATATCCGGGAAAACCTCCTAGTCGCGATAGGCTAGGGTATTCCTTTTTCGTAATCAATCCATCCCAGCCCGAAAAAGGGTTAAACTTATACTGGGTGAATGTCGATTCGTGTCCATTTTAACGAGATCAAAACGACAAGGGCCTCGGCAATCTTTTCATATTTAGAGAGTCAGAAAAGAGCTGAAAGATGACTCCAGAGTGACTTTTTCGTGTATTTACCGAGTCCGAAAAAGTATAAAATATAACTCGTTTCCACCTTTTAAGTCGCAAAAACCTGCTGCTGCACATACCAAGCAAGCGTAAAATCCATTTTCAACATAATACATGCAAATATTTGACAAAAATAACTTTTAAAGCTCATTTAACGTGAAAAATTTATAAATATGTCTAATTGGTAAAAAATGAAATTACTTTTTACTATTTACCTTGTGGAAAGCAACAGTGGTCCATTTGGAGCAGAATCTTCTGACGGTGATTGCGCCCAATCCAGGCAACCACTCAGTGTCTCGTCTGTCACAGGTAAGAGGCGCTCCTTTTCTCTTCATTTCCATACATTTTTTAATGATTTCCCTTCATAAATCAGTTCCGTAAGGGCACTTTTAAAATTTTAGGGCCGGGCCCAGTGGCGCGGGTATCGGGCACGGACCCGCGCCACTGAGCTCTTTTTACCAAAAGGCCCGCGCCACCTGGCGCGACTGTTAGCAAAACAGTCGCACCAGCGGCGGAACCCAAAATTTCGCCTAAAATTCCGATATTTACACCAAATTCCTTGAAATTTGAAGCTCACCAAAGATCTAATCAGGGGCTTTTGACCATGTGAATGCAGATAAACACTCAAAATGGCAATTGAATGGAAGGAACGAGAACACGGAGATGAGGATGAAGAGGCCATGGAAAGCCAGGCTTGCATGAACGCTCTGAGAGACTGCGGATTGAAAAAGTTCTTCCTCACGCCATGTTTACGAGCTCAGCCCGAGCTTCTCCAATATCTAATCAACATCTGGGATGAAAATGACCAAGTATTCAGAATACGGGACCAGGTGCTGGAATTGGAGGTCACTGACATTTATTTCATTACTGGATTGTCCCGCAGAGGTCCAATCCCTGTACTGACTGGGAGCATACCATCAGGGGAAAAGATGGAAGAGGTAATGGCGCGGGTGTGCCGAGGGGCACAAACAGGATCAGGAAGTAAGAAAGTATACATCTCCACCATCCCTGATCTAGCACTGAGAGTAGTTCTCCACACCATTACACGGGCTGCTGGGTCGCAGGCTCCGCACGAGGCCACGAAGACTCAACTCCTGTTAGCCTCCGAATGCATGGGTCCCCGACTGTATGATTGGGCAACAACTGTGACCATCAATATGAAAAGGCAGCTCACAAAGTGCAAACAGGGGAAACTGAAGCAGTTGGGGTATGGTTCCATCTTGGTATCGTTCATTCTGGAACGCATACCAACCTTCCAGGGCCAAGAGGCCCATGTGGCGAGTCCGATACCACGAGAGCCGAGAATGGCTCACTGGGCAGCACTGATGCCCAGATCTGGAGGTGGCCAACAGATGTCCTGGAAGCCAGAGTTCTTTAGGTGGCTACGGCGCCAACTGATCGTTGTGGAAGATTGGCCCTATTCGGGAACTGACTTTACAGGAGACCCAGATCTCCCACTACCAGAAGGGGATGACTGGGACGAGGAGCTGGGTAAGACCTCAAATATTTGATTTCATGTTTATATGTTTTTTTTTGTTAATACACACTTGTCTTAACACAATTATATATGGATGCAGATGTAGGACCTGAGAGACCAGCCGAGATGTCTCCTATCTCCCGGAGGACACAACTCGCCCCTGAGATCCAGGGGGAAGGCACCGGAGGAGAGGCACTGGTCCAGAACCTCGAGGGGATTGCCCATGGGATCCCAGACTATGCCCGGCTGTCAGACGTACCGATGGAGTACCGGCGCCATACGGTGGGAGTTCCAAACCGGCTCCACCGAATCCTGAGGCGGCTAGTGCGTGCAGTGACGTGCTATCATGAGCACCATGCGGATTAGTCTCTAGGATTTAGCTACACCTATTTTTTGAGAGACACAGTGTCTCAGGATGTATTAAGACAATTATGTATATTTTTTGAGTTTTATGCGACACACTTTATGTAAACATTTCGATATCTATATATATACATATCTATTTCTGGATGAGTCTTCTTTACATGTGATGATGTTTTATAAATTGCGCAAATGCCTGTCTAACACCAAATTTGCTACTGCATCTGTTAATGTATTCAAATGTCTGGGTATATGATGATATGTAATGTATTCAAAATTCTTTTCCAGTAATCGAATACGCAAATACAATCGTAAAATGGACGGGTTTCTTACCGAATAGTGCCCGTTTAGCTGCAACACTACAAGCTGTGAATCTAGGTACACGAGCAATTCACGGATACCAAGGTTTACTGCCTCGGTTAATAATTCCAACACGGCGCTATATTCCGCGATATTGTTCGTGGTACATCCTAAACACACACCTTGCAGGTCAATCAACTCACCAGCAGGATCGTAGATTACCCAGGCTGCGGAAGACAGATTCCTGGTACTGCGGGAGGCACCATCCGCGAAACCCACAAATGGATGAATAGACATCTGCACAACCAGGAAGACCCGATCAGCAGAAAGATGTTTACAAAGCACACCACACCATGCACACAAATGACAATCACACACCTATGTACACACACCACACCAAGAAATCATTTCAGGCGTAGTACTTCTTAAGGTACAGCCCATTTCTGGGCTGCGCCAATGGAACTCCTTCGTAATCTATAAGCTCGTAGGCCCCATTTTTTAAAACACGTTTTACTACATAAGGCCCGTGCCACATGGGCTGGAGCTTCCCGGCACCAAGCTTGTCATGTGCCTGATCGTACAAGAGGACTAGGTCTCCTTCGATGAAAGAACGGGGAGAAACAGATTGATCAAAATGAGATTTGACCCTCTTCTTTTGTGCTTCGATGATCAAAGCAGCTAGACGACGGGTTTCATCCAACCGTTCGAGATACAAAAGACGCTCTTCCTCAGGAGAAGTATCCGGTAAGAGCTCCACAGCTAATTTGAGCGAAGGAATTTCACATTCAACCGACAAAGTAGCTTCCAGACCGTACACCAGTTGGAATGGTGTGAATCCGGTTGCACTTTTAGCAGATGTTCGGTACGCCCAGAGAGCTGAGAACAGTTGGAGATGCCAACTAGATTTATGAATCCCAACTGTTCGTTGAAGCATGGTGACCAAAACCTTGTTCACTGCTTCAACCTGACCGTTCGCTTGAGGGTAGTATGGCGTTGAGCTGTCGTGACGCAGGCCCAACGCAGCTGTCAGCTCCGCCATCATGTAATTGCGGAAATGAGTACCGTGATCAGTGACGATAGCTTGAGGAACCCCGAATCGTGCAATAACATGGTTGAATAAAAATGAAGCAGCCGTTCTTCCGTCAGCAGCTAGTGTAGGCATCACCTCGGCCCACTTAGTGAAGTAGTCGACGGCGACAATGATATACGCATGCCCCCCGGCCGAGTGAGGGTTACATGTCATAAAATCCACGCCCCATTTCGCGAAAGGGCCAATGGTAATAACGGGATGCAAAGGCAACGGCGGCGCGCGCATCTTGCGCTGAAAAATCTGGCATGGATGACATTTTCGGACTGCAGTGATACAATCCTTGAATATAGAAGGCCAGAAATAACCTGCCCTCAGAATCTTCTGGGCAGTGCCATATCCGGACATGTGTCCGCCACAGGCGCCACTGTGGCAGTCATTCAAGACTTTCTCAGCCTCGTCCAAGGTAAGGCATCGTCGGAGCACCGAATCTACTCCAATACGATATAAGGTATCTCCTACTATGCGGTAGGGTTGGGACTGGTGCCGAATCTGACGGCGGGCAGCTTTGTCCAACTCAGACCGAAATGTCACGGTCTGAAGATACACTATAATGTCGCCGTACCAAGGATCATGAGTATCGATAAGAAACAGCGTTTCGTCCGGTATATGATCTTCTGAGTGCGAGGGAACAGAGTCCGTAGGGAGAGAACATATCAGATCCGCGAAGACCAGTGATTTAGTTGACTTGGCAGTGGTGAACTCCAAGTCAAACTCCTGTAGGATGACGATCCATTTGGAGTACTTGCCCCCCAACAATTGTCTAGAAAGAATATACGTCATAGGGTTGCAGTCTGAAACCACTGTTATCGTGCGCAAAAGGATGTAATGGCGAAAGCGTTGTACGGCATGTACTGCTGCTAAGGCCAACTTCTCGACATGTGCATAACGCGTTTCCGGGTCGAGAAGGTTCTGAGATAGGTAATAAACAACATGATCGTCACCGTTCTCGTCATCCTGCACCAAGACCATGGCGATGGTGCTTAATGCGGCGGCTAGATACAAAGTAAAGTCGCGGTGGTAGTCCGGAGGACGAAGCAACGGAGCATTGACGAGCAATGTCTTTAGCTTCTCAAAGGATTCTTGAGCGATTTCGTCCCAATGAAAGGGAACATTCTGCTTTAACAAACGAGTGAATCCTTTGGCCACCTCGGCGTAATTCGGGATAAAGCGCCTAAGAAAATTCGCTTTCCCTTGCAGACTCTGCAACTGATACAGGGAAGAGGGTGACGGGAGATTTATGATGGCCTCAACCTTCAGAGGGTCAAGGCGAATTTCGTCTTTCGAGACTATAAAGCCTAAAAGACGGCCATAATCGACGCAGAAGACGCACTTATGAGGATTGAGCCTAATATTGTAGCGTCTGCAACGAAGGAATATCTGGCGGAGATGCTCAGGATGGTCCTCTCGCTTACCCGAATGGGCTGGCAAGTCGTCCAGATAAGGCTGGACGATATGGCGAATATCATGAAAAGCATAGGACATCGCGCGCTGGAACGTGGCGCCAGCGTTTTTTAAGCCGAACGGGAGTTTTTTGTACGCGAAAGTGCCCCACGGACAGATGAATGTGGTCTTATGTTGATCCTCAGGTGCAATATTGATCTGGTTGTAACCTGAGAAACCGTCCATTAAGGAATAGATCTCACTCCCCGCGCAATCGTCGATAATTTGGTCGATAAACGGAGTGGGATAATTATCCTTAGGACAGGCGCGATTGATATCGCGGTAATCCACACAGACTCGAATGGTACCCTGTTTTTTATCGACGGGGACGATATTGGACACCCATTCTGTAAGGGGGATAGGATAAATAAAACCCGCGTTCAGAAGTTTTTCAACCTCTGCCTTGATAGCGGCGGCTTTCCGAGGATGCATGGGACGCAAGCGTTGGCGCACAGGTTTCGCACCTGGATAGGTTGGAATCTCGTGCACGACAATACTAGGATCAATTCCTGGCATTTCCTCGTAGGACCATGCGAAAACATCTCTGAATTCTTTAAAAAGTTCCGTATAGACCTGAATCTCCTCGGGAGAACAAGTCACACCCACATGAATGTTCTCAACAATCCCTGGTTTAACAGAGATGTTGATAGGAACAGTTTGAGTAATGTTACTCAGATTGCCTTCCGAAAAGACCTCGTGTACTAAGATCGGTGTTTGAAGAGGCGGGGAAGGAACCTGAGTAGCATATCGCTCCAGACAATCAGTCATTGCCCCCAAGCTGGGCATAAACGAGGAGCGATGATGCCCATCGCCCCAGGGTAGCTCCTCAAGAGACATAGCTTCAATGATAGCCTCATCTGAGGGAAAAGTCTCTCTAAGAGGATCAGGCGAATCAACCTGACCAAGCCAGGGGGATTGTGAGTAGACGTCAAGAGCCATGCTCATCGGAGCATGCTGAGGAGGTGGAGGGTCCGATGCAGCAACAATCTCACAGTAGCTGATCTCTACCGGCGTTAAAGGCATGGACTCTCCAAACTCATATACCTGCTCAGGTGTAGGAATCAGCCAGGGGTCATCAGTCCTGGACAACATGTTGACTTGAGCGGTATTCGGTGGCGGCGCAGGGAAAATACCCATGAGGACCTGGTCTTTGAAAAGACCAGGTCCTATGCTGTCTGGGGGATTCGGAATTTGATCCACATACGGCACGTTGTTCTCGGAGCTAGAGGTAAAAAATGACAACTGGTCTACCGTGACAATCTTGCCCTCGTGAGGGAACTTAATGAATCGAAAGACAGTAGACGGCACGCAGAGCATGGCATGGGTCTAGCTGCGGCCAAGAAGTATATTGTAGTTGAGTTTAGCGTCAACCACTTCTACTTCTACGTTGACAGTTTTTCCCTGTAATGTGATCGCCAGACTCTCGAGAACTCCCAGGGGTTTAGACTCCCGACCATCAAATGCCTCAAGGGCATTGGGAGATGACGACAAGGTTGGAGAGCCGATGGCCTTCCAACAAGCGGAGGACATAACGCAAGTAGATGCACCCTCATCTACGACGGCTCTGTGAACGTTCAGACCATTAATCCCGACTTGAATGACCAAAGCAATTTGATGTGGAAGTCGGGGAGTAAAATTCTCCAGATCAAAGGTGAGAAGGCTCGAGTCGGCGGGATCGATACCACCGATGGCAGACAGTAAAGCCTTCCGTTGTGAAGGACAACTTTGAAGAACCTCAAGTGCAGACATGGCACATGGCGCCTGTGCCAGATCCTCAACGATGCTATAATGTCGAGCGGCACGAGCATTTGGATTATAAGAGGATCTTCGAAGAACACCTTTGGGAGGTGGCTTCACAACGGGTTCGAGAGTCGGCTTCTCGATTTCCAACGGACCAGAAACAGGTGGGGGAGGCGGTCCATCCGCAACTGCCTTCCCGGGTGCCTACTGCTGACTATTGTAATCCTTCGATCTAGTAGCAATAGTGATAGGTGCATTAGTTTTCATCATGAAAACCTGAGACCCAAACGGTGCAGATGATGAACCTTGTTCAACCATCTGGGTCTGCTGAGATGGAAATGGCTCTTTTAAAACAGCCGGAGTCCCTTTTGAGCCTTTAAGAAGTTGACTAATTTCGGACCGTCATGGACAATCCTTAGTGTAATGGTCACCTTCACAGATGAGGCAAGGGAATTTCGGCTTACGTTGGGAGCCATCTTCAGTTCGAGATTTAGATTCTGGTTTTGGGGCATCAGATTTTGATTTTCCTTTGCCCTTCTTCTTCCCCTTGGAGGATTTGTCCGCAGGATTGGCCTGAACGGCATTTACCTCCGCGGTTTTACCAGAATCGGATGATGCGGGATTAGCAGAGGTATTGTTGGAAGAATTAGCCTTCTGCTTCCCATTCGAAGACTTCTTCGAATTTTGAGAAACAGAACCAATGACACCATCCACCGTGGGGGTAGGCGGGGCCTTTGTGGCTCCGGGCCGTGGAGCATCAGGCAGGATGTCATAAAGCGTGCCAGATTGCGAATAAACAAGATCCAGGGAGCATCAGGCAGGATGTCATAAAGCGTGCCAGATTGCGAATAAACAAGATCCAGATACTGGGCACGCGTGATAGCTTGTTCCTTCGTCACACACGCTCCCATCGCGATATCCTGAGCGATTTTATTCACAAAGGAGGTTGTGAACCAGTGAGTCAAAATCTGATCAGGTATGTGAAACTTGATCAGTTGACGACGGAGCCGCCACTCATGGATGTGATCCGAGATGTGAGTGGCCGAGTCCTGCTTCAGGGAAGACAGGAGGTGCGTCCCAGTCTCATACCGGACTGGTAACTGGAAATGCGTGAGGAAAGCCATAGCTAACGAGTTGAAATCCTGAAACATACCACGGGATAGCTCTATGTACCACTTAGCAGCAGCTCCTGTTAACGTACGCTGGAAAAGACGCAAACGAACCGAATCGTCAGTCCAAGAGTTAGACGAACACCAGAGGTGATACGTCATCACATGCGCCTGGGGGTCTTCGCCAGATTTGCCCTCAAACTTGGGACAATCTCCGGGTATCTTGGTTGGGACCGGAGGCCAATATGGATTATGAGAAATCGGATCATTGGTCAACTTTGAAACGTCCGGCAGATCCAAGGTAGCCAGGAACGGCAATGGGGGGTTAACTACCATGCCAGTCCCAGGATAAGGTCCGGTACCTGCGTTCCACGATGGTTGTGAATATCCCTGCCCCCATGGGTTCTGTCCCTGAGGATTCTGACCGTAGGGGGCATGGTTCGTATAACCAGACTGATTTGGTTGCTGGTAACCATTGTGTGGGGCTTGGTAACCAGGGTTTGGCCCCTGATTAGGTGTCTGCCCTGTATAAGCAGCGTTTGGATTTGACTGCTGAGCGTAGGTAGAACCGGGTGGAGGAGGAAGATACTGAGAGCCTCCAGAGTGGTTATAGTTCGGTTGAGACTGACCATGAGGATAATAACCACTCTGAGGATGAGTAGACTGCTGATAAGTGGAACCCTGCGGAGCCTGGTACGTAGGGCGCAGCTGTTGATTTGGCTGCGGCATGGAATGAGCAGGCTGTTGAGCAGAGTGAACGGAATGAGAGGGTTGCCCTGAATGAACAGGTTGACCCGAGTGAGGGGGCGGCCCTGAATGAACAGGTTGGCCCGAATGAGGGGGCGGCCCTGAATGAACAGGTTGGCCTGGATAGACAGGCGGCGCTGGTTGCGCAGGCTGACCTGGTTGTAAGTGAGCCCCAGGTTGCATCGAATGAGCCGGTTGGCCTGGAGGCGGGACACCAGGTTGTACCGGATGACTCGGTTGGCCTGGTGGTGGAACAGGACCAGGTGCTTGCTGGAAACCAGTTTGACCTGAAGCAGAACCATAAGGTGGTCCTGGCTGATATGCAACGTTAGAGACAACAGGATATTGCGGTTGCATCGGTAAAGAAGTCTAGATTTGCCCCCCAGGACCATAGGCTGGTCCCTGTTGATACCCCGGCTGAGGCTGAGCAGGTTGACCAGCAGGGCTATAATATGGTCCTTGCGGATTGTACAATGGCCCTTGCTGGCCCGCAGAGTAGCCTTGGATGGGCTGTCCCTGTGGGTCGTACTGATAGCCAGGTTGGCCCGCGGGTTGGCCTTGAAAAGGTTGTCCTTGCGGGTTGTAAGCCTGGTTGTACGGTAAACCTTGAACATAAAGATAAGCCTCAGGAGCAGGAAGACGCAAAATGTCCCCATGCTCGTCAAGCTGACCCGGAAAACCATACACGGGAGTGCCGTCTTGTGCATAGTGCGAAAAGAAAGACCGATAAGGATCTTGGGGGAGCTGTCCAGCTCCGGCGTTCGGCTGCTGTAAAAACAACCGATACTCCTCCGGAGAGATATTCTCCAGTATAGCAGTAGCTAGATAAATGTCTTCAGGAGTTGGCCCAGATCTAGTAGCAGATGCTGAGACAACAGCAGAAGAGGCAGCCACACAAACAGTGGGTCGCACGGGAACAGAAGTGACGGGCGTCGAAGGAGACACCCCGGGTGTAGTGGCAGCTGGCCTCGAAGTAGGAGATGATATTCCCATAGAGGCAGCAGCTGAGATAATCTGACCCAGAGATCTGTATCCCCGTGGCAAAGAAGGACCAGCTGACGATGTGGTAGCCAGCTCAGACTCGTCTCCCTCAAACAATCTACGAGGGATGCGCTGATAGTCATCAGACCCGGGAATTTCCTCACCAGAATCACTCATGGTTGATCCTGCCGCTAAATCACGCAGAAGACGGCGAGGACTAGGAGGAAAAACAGCAGCAATAAACGGTGAACCTGATGTAAGAGAAAGGAAATCAGCTCCTAATCTCAATTCAGACACAGGGTCCGAAAAGGGCCAGTGGAACTCAACTGGCTCTCCAAAGGGTTGCTCGGCGAGGACCGGTCTCCCGTCAGGGAACTCGGAAACAACAGGCTGCTGTGGTTCAACAGAAGGCTCCGAAGCCTCTGAAGAATCGTCCGTGTAAGGACTACCAGTAGACGAAACCGAGGGTTCCGCCACCGTGACAAAAGACTAGAAGAAGAGAGCACACACACACACGGGCTGAAAACGAGTTAAGACACACGATCAAATAGTCACAAGCAATATCTAAATGGGTGTGTTATCGTGGGAGATTGATTTTACCACATTGGAAAATAAACAAATTCTACCGTTTCATATTTTAAAGAGTCGAGAAACGATAAAAAGATGACTCTATCTCTTTCAGAGTTGATAAAAGCGTGAAAGGACAAGCGCTTGACGGTCTTTTCAAGTTTAGGGAGTCAGAAAAGACCAAATGACTGCTCAGGAAAAACTAGGCACAAAGGGTGTACCAAATATCCGTGAACTGCAATATACACCTTGGTTTCAAAAAATGAAACAGAAATCGACCAAGGACTTTCCGTACGTGCAGGTAGTCTCCCCGAATGCTGTGTTCGGTGTATCACGGGTATAGGGCGGCAGACTAGGCTTCCTATGGATAAAGGATTGAAAACCTATAGGGGTCTCCCTTTATATACGCGACGGTACGGGGAGCGCAAGTCCGTACTAGCGCTGTCTAAAGCCAACAGGCGAACGACAGCTGCTAGGTTTAACGACGCCGGAACACGTCTTTAGCCTAGACCTTCTAAATATGTTGCGTTAAGTTCCAATGTTGCCTTAGGTTAATTGAATAAGTTTTACAGTTGATCTTCAATTAGATTTCAATTTTCAGGCCCTATCATATGTAGTGTCTCCTAAATGCAAGCTATATGCCACGGTGCAACATTTCGTTCGATGAAAACTAGTTAAATGAGAGTTGAGAGCTTTTATGCAAACGAAATGAACGGAATACAAACAAGAATGTATGTAATGCAACTAATGCAATTGCACACTTTTCATTCAAGCACTAATCACTAGCAATATGGAAAAGATCACAATTTGCACTAATTTAACAAGAGCAAAAGAGATTATTTTTTTTTTGATTTTCAATGTTTAATGGCTAATGTGCACTGAAAACAAAAGGAACAATTTGAGAAATGATATCTAAGAGAGCGAAGCAAACAATATTCACTCAACGAAGCAAGCAACCAAATCTCTAAATCGACCCAAAGTCCCTCAAAGCAAAGAAAGACTCAAAAACTCCCAATGGACCGTGTGATCTAGGTCCAAAGCAAGGGAAAACGAATTCCGAATGAAGGAATGAACAATCACTCAAAATACGCAGCAAAACAATCAAAGACTATTAAGAGAGCGTGGAGAATCAATCAACAAGTTGACAGGACAATCAAGACACCAAAACTCCCAAGGAGGGCTCGATTCACTAAGCCACTAGATGCCCTAGGGCTCAAATCGTGAAATCGATAGATAGAGGCAAACAACTGAAGGATATCGGTGAATTCCAGTCAAACAAGACTCCAACACACTCAGACAATCAGGAAATCAAGAAGAAAAGTACTGGTCAAGCTCAGAAAGCTAAAAAATGAAGAAACTCAAAAAAAGTCACAGGGGTGGCGCGACTGTGGACTTGAAACTGGCGCCAGAGGCCGATTGGCGCGAGATAGACAAATGCAACAAGCGCCAAGTGGCGCGACTGTCGGGTTAAAACCCGTGCCAGTCGAGTTCTTCAATAAAAATTAAAAAGCAAGCTAATCTGAAAGCAGGCCAATACAAGCTAAGCAAACCAAGAGGCTAAAATAATGAAAGAATCCAACCCAGAAGGTTCATCAAGCAAGGAGAAACAATCAAAGCGAACCAATCATAAACAGGACAAGGAAAACCGGACGATCCCCAGTGGAGTCGCCAATTTTTTGAGGAGGTAAATCCCCTCTGCGGACAGAGGCGATCCCTACTAGCCCAGCAGGGGTCTAGCAACAAACAAACAATGCTATGACGCAAGCTCCTAGTTACGAATGAAAGACTTGGGATAAGAGCCTACCTGGATTCCAACGCTAGATCTCAAGAAGAAGATGTCCCCGTCCTTCAGCCCTGGCAGATCACAATCCTTCCACGATCTCCGTGGATGAACACCTGCACACAGAAGAAACGAACAGATACATGCATAGGAACCAGCATACGTAACTAAACATCGGTCAGAAAAGATATTACTCGCATTAACATGATGGAAAAAGGAGTGGAACCATAATCATAGTCATCTATTAAAATGATAAACGAATAGAAGTTACAACCAAGTTCTGACGTCGCAGCTTCCTTCGAACGGGTCTCCGGTTGTTCACGTCTCGCAAAGCT